>JAEQML010056775.1:0-33315 GCA_016904865.1 Pissodes strobi
GTAAAAATGGTCGAAATTGCGGCTGAACTCCTATTGCTTATCTACTTGTTCTGTATATTTTCGATGACTTAAGATGTATAGGGAAACGGGTTACAATTGAGTGGCTACCACGGTCACCAGATTTAATTTCTCTCGATAATTTCTTATAGGTAGGGGGTAGGACAGATATTCTCTCTATTGTTTTAAATACTTTCCTGCAATATTTAGCATGTTATCATGAAGTAACTAAAAGGCACCTTAAGATCCTAATTTATTTTCTTTAACCTTTTTTTCAATAAGTAAGTTTAAACAATTACGTCATAATAATGTTTCATTAAATTCTCAATTTTTTTAGATCGAATATCAAAAAGGTGATTGGAGTTATACCTAGTGTAAAAGTTGTTTAGAATTTGTCGAGGAATCATTTTGCTCAATAATAAACAGAAAGTTTCATTTAAAAAAATATTTTTATTATTAATTGCTGAAAAATGTAAACTTGGCAATATTACAAATGTCACGATCAACTCCGCCATAAACACTTACATGTAGATATCGAATTTTAGTTAGGTCGGAGAATTGGTATTTAAGATATTTAAAGTGCATCAGACCTTTGTTAGACACGGCACATTGAACATCCGTTCTAAAGGAATATCTACTGTAACAAGGCTGCTGTTGGTTTCACCAACACTCGATTTAACCCAAGAAAAATCAACTTCTCTTCTTGTCAATATCATGGTAAACCATAATTGTAAGAAAGGTAAAGAATGAAATGTAATAAGCGTATGCGCGCAGTTATTGTCTAAAGATTAAATAATGGATAAGCTAAGGATCAACATTTATATTCTACGAATTTTACAGGAAACACCACAAGAATGCATATTAGGGACTACTCCTGGAAGACACTCAT
Source organism: Pissodes strobi (assembly GCA_016904865.1). Lineage (NCBI taxonomy): Eukaryota > Metazoa > Arthropoda > Insecta > Coleoptera > Curculionidae > Pissodes > Pissodes strobi. Next base: position 887 of record JAEQML010056775.1, read on the forward strand.
CTCTGCATGCTTATTACAATGCAATAAAAGGTCCAAGTAATCTCTCAAAAAGATTTCTTGGAAATGAGAAAAGACCGGAGTAACTCGTAATTGCAAAAATGTATTAAATTTTTCATAATAAATTTTGATTTAGATAATTAGCTCACACAAATTAATAAAATATAGTCAAAACTATTTCTCGAACAGGTATGCTCTCATTTTATGCGAGATCAGTTTTGTCGAAGGAAGTTTCGTTTAAGTAACCAGAAATAGTTTAATCAGTTTCGAATACTTTGCAATTTCGAACGATTTACCTTTGTCGACATGGAGAACTATTAACTACGGCAATATTCGAGCTCGATTCGCAGTACATAGAGCTAAACTTAAATTATGTTCTTTAAATCTGTAAGTTACTTTGATTACATTAAATGTAGTATTAGCAAATAGAAATAACTTTTAGGACATTAATTTATTTAGTTAACAACTTAGTTTGCCCAAAATAAAAAGTAAGTGATCAAGTAGTGAAACAGGCAGGGTATGCAAATTAACAAAGAAAATTTCTAAAATAATAAAATTCGCCGACAAAATTGGAATACACTCGATATTATAAAAAAGCTTTACAAATGCACTTTTTACATGCAAAGCTTCGAGAAGCAGGTAAAGGGGGCCGAGCCGGGCGCTGGGAATTTGAGGCACACTTATATATGACTCTTTTTAATACATTTTTCTAATGGGTGAGATTGGAATTTTAATAATTTCTCGTCGCACTGACACTGGGGACTTTTATGTTGCCAAATATGTTCAAGAAATCTTAACCTTTCTATATCCGATTAACAACCGAATAACAAGTTAGAGAACATGTGGCGTATCAGAAAAACACTCGGTATTTCATAAATTATATCACGACAGCAACCCGTATATTTCGAGGTCTAGACGACTTTACCAGGCGATGGTGGATCCTTCTGTAGGAGTGGCAGTTCACAAATCGTTATAATAAGTTTGTGGTCGAAAGTACCTAATGGCGGACCAACTGTAATTGTGTACTGGTCAGGATTTGTTGTTAGAAAAAGATCGAGGGGCCGGCAAATTCACCCCTCTCTGAGATCCGAGTTGGTTCGTCTACAAGTTGAGTAAGCCTGCAGCTGATGGCAAATGCTTCAGCTTCTCTACCTTCGCTGTTGGTCTTGTTGTGATGTTTGAGCCAGTTGGTGTTATGGACATTGAAATCTCCCAGAACGATTATTTCTGTATTGGGGTGGACGACTTGTATTGAATCAAAAATGGTAGCTAGTGTTATAAAAATGCTTTGGTAGGCTCTATCGCTCGGAGGGTGATAGAGACAGCATATGAACTTGGTTAATCCCTTGGCAGTGAACTTGAGCCACATGACGTCAAGGTTGTTCGGCTGGAGTGTTTCCTCGCGGTGACACGAAAAAATGCATATCCTGAACTTATGTCTAAATCAGGAGTTTAGGTCGTAACCAGGGTAGAGGTAGTTTACTCTTGTTGTTGTAGAACATACTTGTATTTCTGTAAGGGCTAATATGTGTGGTCTATTTTTTTTTAGGTGTTGGTGTACCGAATTAATGTTTGTATTTAGGCCTCTTATGTTGCAGAAATCTATTCTAAATTGGTTCGTTATCCTTGTTGCTTGTGAAACGTTGCATGACGGACCTCCAGGGCCACTCGGCGTCCGGAGATCCAAATGCGGCCGGGGAATTCTTGAAAGATTTAATTTTTATTTTTATACACTTAGAAACCTGTAGCTGTACATACTTAGATTTAGTTCAAGTCTAGCATTATTAAGGGGTTTTTCAATACTGGACATTTCTCGTTTGAAGTTTTGACAACTACATAGATATTAAAGTATAAGGGCGCACATATTTCGCTTTAAAAAATCAGCCTTTCAGTTTAAAAATATTCCCATACGTCAGGCGAAGGAACAAAATTTAGGTAATCATCTACCGTAATTGACAAAAATAATTCTATACTCAATGGTCTGCATCCAAAACAAGCAGTTAAACTCTAGCGGAACTTTAAAGATAAATTAATATCCATGCGATTGATCAGGGTCACAATTAATCTCTCAATGTATTAGAACATGAAGGCTTTTTATCCCTTAGAAAATAAACCAAAGTTTGACCAAACCGAATATTAATCACAACGACAAGCACACGACTAAATCCCGACATAGACGTTTTAATATAAAGAGCCCTTATTAATATGACATCAGTTTTCTTGTCGAGTAGGAGGATTAATATGACATAATGCGTTAAATTTAATTTTTTGTGTTATAGTCTAGTAGGATAATTTGAAAACATCGGTATTATAGAATCAACTAAACGCTAATTAGTAAAATGTGTTCGAATTTGCAATTTTCGGGTAATTACATTTTTACTTGCATGTAAATACTTAACCAACGGCATTTATTTCATTTGGAATATTCTGAAACTAGGATCGACAAGTATCATCACCGGTAGCCAGAATTGGGGTCTCTAGTTGGTACTAATATTTTAAGAAACTCTCATCACCCATGATGCAACTCTAATTGTGGAGAGGGTCAGTCATATATGACAATAATTAAAGTTGATTATGCATGAAGAAAGCTCGAAAAGTTTAACTACGTGAGATAGTTAAAATTTTGATAATGGTAACATTTTAGTTGAGGAGTATATTAAAGTGAAGGTAGTTGATTTAAGTCATCCCACATTTGGATATAATCGAAATATATAGTGAGCAGAGAATTCGAATCCATACAAGGTCTGTTGCAAAACTAGATGATAAATCTTAAGGGAACAGTGACCCTTGGTTCCCGAAACCTAACACTATTAATATAATGATGAGGGGAGCAAACGGTAATTGGATGAGCGAGAAATGCAGACAGTTTGAATATCATCACAAAAGATATGACGCCTTCAAATTTTACGAGAAAATGAAAAAATCTACTGGAGGAAAAATATTATAGAAATATCACAAATGAACATGGTAACCTTGTTTACGAAATCGAGCAAAAACTCAGAGTACGGCCAAACTACATAGAGGAACTTTTCAAGGATGCCCATGGCCCAGAGAGACCAGAATCCAAATATATCAATGTACCAGTGATTATAATTATTGCATTAAATAAGTAAAGTCTGTTATTGTTCGTATAAAAACCCTTGAATCAGACGACACGCTCACGAAGCTGTTTAAAATTATGGGAAAAAATTGACAGTGCTCTATAATGTCAATAAAGCAACGGTGTAATGCCAAAAGATTAACAAATCTCTTCTTTTGTTATTACACCCGAGAAGATCGACATAAAAAATGCTGTGACTACTGCACGATGAACGTTATAAAGAAGATACTGAAATCCTCCTAAAGATAATTTGTAACCATTTAAATAAAATATGTGAAGAGAATGTGAGAAAGATACAATCTGAGTGTCGTTGTGAGCTCGGTATTGAAATAATTTAATACATTTTTCAAAAGCTCTGTGTTTGAAATATACCCACTTTCCTTAGCTCGTTGAAAATGGAGTTCGTCCAATTCAAGTTTTTGGTTTTCCTTTTTAAGAATTTGGGAAAGCTTGGAAATTAATTTTGTTTGATAGTCTTTCAGTCAGTCAATTTTTATTGGGATATTTTTCAAATAACAGATTTACTTTTGAAGCGAATTTCGTCATTTAAAAGCAAATTTATATTGGGAAATTCCAGTTCTTTTTCCATAGGTCTTTGTTTTTTAGGAAACCGATACCCCCTTCACTGTACAGTCAAGTAATTTCATTTGCAACAGGGTGCAGATAATTTACATGGCATTATAATGCTAATACTTAAAGTCATATAATGTGAAATATCTAAATTGCCATATATGTACATCAAATGAATGCGGTAAGTAAGCATGTTTATTTGCCTAAAATATCTTTATTTATTTTATTTTTTATTTTATTTTACACCATTTCACAGTTACAAAGAACCAATTAACAAATGGGTACAACGAGACAAAAAAAAAAGTAAAAAGCATCAATACAATAAAAAAAAGAACTAAGAAACTGGATACAATGAAAGTAGTTCATGTAGATTATAATATAATTATCAAGTCTATTTTAAATTACACTTGGATTTATAGTGGATAAGCTGCAGTTGAATATATCAAAATTTTTCTGCCGTCGATTATATGCATTGCACATTTGATGAATGGGTGAGTATTTACAGACATTAGTACGCGGAGTAGGTACATAAAATGCATACGCGTTACGAGACGTTAGCCTTGGTACGAGAAAGTGTAGCTGATTTAAAATTTCGGTACATTCCACCCTGTTATGCAGTACGTTATGGAGGAATTTAAGATGCGCGACAGTGCGCCTATCTTCTAACGAGCAAAAGGAATGTCGACGAAGTAATTGATCTTCGGGAAAGCCTAAATCGGGATACTGACCGTCGATTTTAAAACTTAGATACTTTAGAAACCTTCGTTGGACTCCCTCAATGCGGTCTATATGCACCTGATAAAATGGCGACCATACCACATTGGCGTACTCAATTTTTGATCTAACAAACGCATAGAACAGCAGCTTTAATGTATTGTAATTTGAAAAATTTCGTGAATTTCTTATGATAAAACCCAAAGATCTGTAGCATGTTGCTACTAAGTCGTTAATATGAGGTACAAAAGAGAGTTTGCTGTCAAATAATACACCTAAGTCGCGAAATGTTTCAACCCTTTCTAGCGATATACCGTTAATCTTATAATCATACAACAGGGTGTTGTGCTTCAGGGAGAATGACATTACTCTGCATTTACTAATATTCAGCGGTAAATTATTTTCAGTACACCATCCAGAGACCGCGTCAATTGAAGCCTGAAGCCTCAGACAATCACCCGGGCCCCGTACACGTGCATAAATCTTCATATCATCCGCGTAAAGAAGTGTATGACTGTCAAGATTCTCCATAATACTATTTATAAATATGTTGAACATCAGAGGGCCCAAAACAGACCCCTGCGGAACCCCAGATGTTGCATCCATCTGGACCGATGATTGACCACAGCACTCTACTACCTGACGCCTTCCGTTCAAATAAGACCGAAACAAATTTATTAAATCATCCGAAAAACCAAATGAGTCAAGTTTACTAAGCAGAATTGCATGGTCAAGTCGGTCGAATGCCTTTGAAAAATCTGTAAATATAGAGTCCACCTGATAGCCCTGATCGAAGGCCTCAGCGACAAACTGCGTCAGACAAGTTAGATTAGACGTGGTTGACTTTCCCTTGAGAAACCCGTGCTGATAATTTGACAGTCCCTGTTTAGTCTGAAAATACAAATTATTGTGAAGGAACATTTCGAAACATTTGGAAAAATTATTAATTATACTTATGGGGCGATAGTTTTCAATTCTTTGCTTGTTACCTTTTTTAAACCCGGAGTTATCTTGGATTGTTTCCAAATATCCGGAAATTGGGAATTTTTTAACGACAAATTGAAAATGAGAGTAAGGGGTTTGACCGAAAGGTATGCACAATCATGCAAAAAAAAGGCCGGTATCTTGTCCGGACCCACGGTTCCTTTTGGTTTAAATTTCTTTAAGCAACGCAAAACGTCATCCTCTTCAGCGCCGTGTACTGCAACCATATTAATGCTATTGGGAGTTACATAATTATTCAATTGAGCCGGTGGAATATATGAGGATTGAAAAAATTCAGCAAAAGCATTTGCAATGTCGCGGGGATTCTTAAAAACTGTTTGACCCAAAGACATTTCCTCCGAAAGCTGCTTATTATTTTTCTTGCTATTTATTAACTGCCAAAAATTTGATGGATTAGACACAATGCGATTTTCAACGTTTTCACAATATTTTTTAAAGGCATAATCAATATCAAGTTTTATTTGCCTTCGTAGCTCTCTAAACTCTAGCAAATGACTATTATTTTGTATTCGCTTATACTTCTTCCAGAGGCCAAACTTTTTCTTAATGTTTTTTATTATGTTAGAATTAAACCAAGGGGGATAATCTTTTCTGCGTCTTATTGTTTTTGGCACAAAAATATTTCATATTTCGTAAAGTTTGGAATAAAACAAATCACAAGTGGAATTAACATCATTTGCCGTTTTCAAAAAATCCCAGTCCACACCAGACATGTGCATGTAAAGACCCTCAAAATCCGCCCTTCTAAAATTATAATACACATTGTTAATTTTCTGTTCATTAAATTTTTTCTCGAGCCCCAAATGACAATACACTGCCAGGGGGGGATGATGATTATCCACAGGCAGTAACACATCCTCAGCTCTTTCAACTTCACATGAAAATGACATAGTGTTACACAATATCAAATCTAATAAGCGATTATTGGCGTTTTTTACCGAATTATATTGTGTGAAATCAAAAAATTGCATAAAATTCAATAAAGACAGAGTTTTATCATTAATACCGTCACCAGAGAATGCATTAAGAAAATCCGGCAGATTAAAGTCACCCAAAAATAAAATTTTCGAATCATAAAGATTTTCAATTGAACACAGTTCTTCAAAAAACTGATTATACTCAAGGATACTAATATTAGGTGGAATATAAGTTAAAAATATGTAAAATGTGCAGACATTAATCGTAACCTTAACTCCTAGGAAATCAATACATGTGGGAATATTACCAATTTTCAGAACTGAAACGGTATAATCACTTTTTACTGCTAATAACGCTCCACCACCCCGACGACAGCCCATCTGATCAAAATCTCTATCCGCGCGAAATACTGCATATCGCGAATCGCACAGTTCAGTGCTAAAAATGTCCGAGTCCAACCAAGTTTCAGTAAAAGCCAGTATGTCAAAATCGGCAGATAAAACTGAGTTAAAAAGATCATTCGTTTTGCTCCTAAGGCCCCTCACGTTCTGATAGTAAAATGATATTTTAAATTTGCCCGGCCCGTTATTGAAAGGAGCGTACTGAGCATTGACAGGATGCGCAGGCAGAACATTTTTTATCTCATGAACCGAATTCGAGCGAGTGTGGTGTGTTTCACCTGGAGGAATCAGTAACTGCTATTTCCTAGATCCGATTATATCAAATTTGACTTTTTCTAGCGTTTGTTTATATGCAAAGCAATTGACATAATCCCAAACCGGGTGATTATCACTTATATCTAATTTTTGTTTTTGTTTAATATTATAGCAGTTAACACATTTAAAATGTTCTTTTGTCGCCTTGCAGGCTTTAACTTCATGATCACCCGAACAGAGAGGACATGATATATTTTTTCTACAGAATTTTGCGGTATGATGAAAGTTGTTACATGTAAAGCAGCGCGGAATTGAAAGAGCCTCATAAACAGTACAGTTATCCAAACCCACCACCAGCCTACCAATATCTGTAATTCTCCGAAAAGTCACCGCATCCAACTGCAGGTCAGCCTGATAAATTCGATCATTTTTCCTTGTACGCCATATTTTTACTAATTTGCACTGCGAAGTTGAACTAAATATATGCACATTCTGGGATCTGATACACTGCATCAGTATCTCTTCTTCATATTCCTCGGACAGACCAACAATCCGAACAGTCGGCTGTATGCCTCGAAGTTCTCTTACTTCATAGTTATCCAGTTTTTGTGAAGCTAATTCCCTAAATCTATTGGCGCTGGTCGGACTGGTACTTAGCACGAAACCACCATTGGATACGGGCTTCACTTTATTGAATGCAATGTGTTCAGCTACTGGATCATTTAAAACAGTCTAAAAATGGGAGAATGGACTACGATCGAAGTATTTAGACATTTTTCAAGGGATAAGCCGTGGTTTCTGTAAATTTTATGGGAGATTTCGAGGTAATCCAGATCGAAGTTGTGGTAAGTAATTTTAAAATATAGCACAAAAATAGTTATTTATTATACAAGGGAAAAAATACTAGATTTTAGCGCAAGGTGTGAACTTTGTACTCCTGCAGGAGGGATGGCAAGAACTTATTAAGCCAGCTGGAGCGCCATTCATGGGGCATATTATTTCGTGGGAAAACTATTAAAGGGGGTACACAACTTCCAGCAGCATTCATACATATGACAATCCTCATCAGCTTTCCTCTTTCTAGAGATGTTAAACTTGTTTGTTTCCTTTTACACTTAAAATCTTGGAATGTTTGTGTCTCATCTACGTTCACGGTCACATCTATGTGGCGAATGGCGATTTTTTTTGAAGCTTAAAAATATTGTGAAATTCTTAACTCTAGCGGGAGGTACAGCTTGCGGTACTCTGACAGAAAGAGAAGAATATCTTCTCAAAAATTATTTTAACCATTTTCTGCCTGCAGCATTTTTCCAATACGAAATGAATGCATTCATTGATTTCTGATAGCCACTTAAAAAGCTAAATGTTTAAGATCTCGAAGCCTTAAGCCAAAAAATCTCTGTTTTATCTCCATGCATAATTTTTCTAGCTCCGATTCCAGTGCAGTATGTAGCAGACTTACCCAGTACTATAATGTAGTTAGTTATTAGTATTAGGCATAGCAATTAACGTCACCCTGAGGCAGCAGTTATAAGCGGGCCAGGTTAATGTATGATTTAAATATATATATATTGGAAAGAGAATAAACGTAACCATCAACTGAGGTAGTCGTTTCATTGCGGTACGTAATCAGGGGGTGGCGAATCTAAAAGTATTACATGGCTATCCTGCCAGCCCTCTAAAGTACCTAAATAAAATATTCAACTATGAACGATGGGAAAGGCCAACTCGAAAGAAGAAACTGTTATTAACCAAGCATCTAATGGAGACGCAGGAGGCCAGATTTCAACATGTATCGGATTTACTCCATCCGAAGACCTGTTAATAGGATTGGTTGTAGTAGTACCAGTAGGAGCGACTAAGCGGTGTCGCAAAGGACTGAAGAAAACAATGAGACGAGAAGTTAGTAAGGAAATTTTGCGTCGATCCACTGACGGCTTGAATCAAAACCAGGAAGCAGAAGTTTGAACTTTAGGGTTTTTCTCTTAGGTTGTATGTACAAGAAACGCAAAAATATATCAATAGAATCTCCAATTAAATAATGGACCGATAACAGTGGAACAGGAAACATAATAGTCACCAAGGGGAAAAATTAGAAGATTAGATGATTATAAGTTGTACATGTAAGTTAAGAATATTAGTAAGTTAGTATTGTATAATAATGTGTAGTAGGAAATATGGTGATCAGTAGGTAAGGGCTCGTTATAAACCACATTTTGATAGTATACCTTACTTTTAATAATTAATCAATTACGTAGCGGTTCTTAAGGGAGATAGACTTAACGAAATTCTAGGCTCGTTAAGTAATATTAAAACCAGTTTATTAAAACCAAGTTATGAAATGCGAAAATCGCCTTATGCACAAAGAAAAGTTGACGAAGCAAAAGCTGTTTTTAGCGAGCTAAAAGGGGAAGTTTTGTTATAAATAAAAAAATTAGCGACTCAGAATTAGATGAGAGTGACATTTTATTAGTAAAAAATATTGTGGGAAAAATTAAAACGGAATATCATGAAATTATAACTTTTAGTAATCAAAGTGCCGAGCAATATATTAGTAATTCAGGTGCAACCATGGCTTCTTTTGACCTAAAAGTGGCCTCTAACCTTTTACCTGTGCTAAACGATTCCAAAGAAAATACCAAAAAATTAATCAAAGCTGCCGAATTTTATAATACGAGGCAAAAAAATGATGATAAACAACTTTTAATAAATTTTATTTTAAAAACTCTGCTCTCGAACTAAAATTAAAAACTACCTATACTTTTCTTTAGTCCCTTATTACGGTTATAAAAAGTATCTTTTAACTTGAAAATCACCTACCGGTCTTCAAGCAAGATTATTCACTATACAACAAAACAATAAATCTATTGAGGAATTTGATAAAGAACTGGAGGATCTTTTGGTTGATCTAACGATAGCGCAGGCAATCGACGACCCTGATATTTATAATATGTTAAGAAAGTTCGAATTTTTAAAAGATACTATAAGAGAGGCACAAGATGGAGAAAATTCATTAATAAACGATGGAAACCAATTTGTTAATATAAATCATAGGGGTAGAGGAAACTTTAATCGAAATTTTTATAGGGGTTTTAATAGAGCCGGGCTTTCTTCAAGGCAATTTAATAATAACAACTTTAATAACAATAACTATGTTAATATTAACAATATTAACCAGCGGTTTTCAAGGAATAGCAATTATAATCGTGGTGCCAGAAATTCCCGTAGTCAGCGATTTCAAGGAAATCGAGGACGGTCCTTCACGCCACGAGAAGCTAGGTGATTCCGCCAACAAGATAATATTAATTTTGCTGAACACGAGTTAAATGAAAGTGAACGTAGCAATACGCATAGCGGCGAAGCGTTTTTTCGTCCCTAAAAATGAGAAAAATAGCGAAAACATTTTTACATACTCGGATGGTTGCTTTAATTCAGGTTCTTTTTATATAAATAAGAAAAAGTAGATTTTCTGATGGATACAGGAGCGTCCTTTTGCGCACTTCAACTAAAATATTTAGACCCAACAATACCTATATATAAAGAAAATTTAGAAATTAATGGTATAGGCGGTAAATTAGTTTCTATAGGTTAGAGTTTTTTAAATTTTTGTATAGGAAATAATATAAAGTTTTGAAACCTCAGACTACTATTTTTTCACACAGGGCTTTGTGGCACAAATATTGTGCCATGGGAAAAATACTGACTAGCTAACTAAAATCTAAAACTGGCAACATATCACATGCTTATAAATATAGCAAATACCGAGAGGCTACGAAAAATAAGTCCCCTTTTACTCAAACTATCAGAAAGGTACAAATATGCTATGATACCTGGTGATTCCATCTGCATTGATGAAACGCTTGTACCGTTTAGAGGAAGGCTTCTATTTAGACAATATATTCGTAACAAGCGTCATAAGTTTGGAATTAAATTGTACAAACTTTGTTTATCTGGTGGTTACACATATAACATTAAAATATATTGTGGAAAAGATAAAGTAAATAGGGATGTGCCAGCCTCCACCGAAGTGGTACTGGACCTTATGGACAATTTGTTGAATAGAGGCAGGACGCTTTATACAGACAATTTTTATACAAGTGTGTCATTGGCTCATACATTATTGGAAAATAAAACGTATTAGTCGGAACTTTACGTTCTAATATGAAATTCAATTGCAAAGAAGTAGTTGAAAAACGTCTTTCCAAAGGAGAAATGTATGCTAAAGAGAGCAATATCTACAGGGCTGGTTCAACTCAAGTGGGAAGATGAAAGGGATGTTCTGGCATTATCTTCCAAACACGCAGATGTGACAGTGAAAGTTTCTAACAGTCGGGTACAGGAGAAAGAAAAACCTGTGTTTATTGCTGAATACAACAAAAACAAGTCTTTTATTGACATGTTGGATCAGCTAAAATCTTACAATACCTGCCTACCAAAAGGACTAAAGTGGTAGGTACAGGAAACTTTCGTTTCAATTCATACTCGTAACCACTATTGTAAATTCACATATTTTGTACACAGAAGTAACCCAAAACAATATTTCAATTACAGAATTCAAAGAAAAATTGCAATGTCTATGTTAGGATGCGATCCCAATGAGTTACGTAGGGAAACGAGGCAGGAACCAACAGAAACGATACATAAATTGGAAGATATAAGAACGCGTCGCAGATGTGTGGGCTGCTATGAAACTAAAGCAGTCGAAATAGGAGCTAACGCTGCTCAATCGAAATCACCAAGAACGATTTATCAATGCGGTGTGTGCAATAAATCATTTTGTTTAGCTAGCTTTTTTGTAAAACATGACTCTTTTTGAAATAATTAATTCTAGTTGTATTTTAGCATTATTTTATATTATAAGGAGTATTTTGTCTACGTTAGTATTCATTTTCAAGGTGTAACTATGTTCTTTTCTATTTTTTTTAATAATAAAATATGAGACGTTCTTTTATTTTATTGAAAAATAAAAAAAAATCGGAGGGTCTTTTCACTAAAGGAAGCGCCATACTGTAAAATATCCTATATGAATACATAGGCTTCATGGCACTACAAGTGTACCATTCAACTTAAATAGACAGCGATACGAATGGCTCAACTGAGTGCCATGAAACCTGTGCGGATATAAAGGCATGGCACAAAATGTGTGCCATGTGGCAGTCAACGTGTTAATACTTACCCTGGAATTGATTGCCTTTTGCTCCACAAATGATTGAAAAATTTGAGCGAGATAAGAATAATCATACACATGTTAGGCCTGATCAACCGAACATTGTAGAAATTTATAAACCTCCAAAAAACGGTGTTAAATGAATTATAATGAATCAAATATAACATCTATGCAAGAAAACGTGACAGAACACTTAAGGAATTTTTATTATGTTCCATCACATTCTATTTTGTTTTATTGTCAGAATACCGTATCAACATTGGCGCGAGACGAAATGTTGAAGGATCTGATTGAAATAACTAATATAGCAAAAATAAATGAGTTATATATTTTAAAAGACAATACCAGTAAAGAATTTATTAAATGGATAGGTAATGAAATAAAAAATACTTTAAATTGGAGGGGCCCCCGTATGCTTGTAATAAAAGGAGTTAGAAAAAGTAACAGATGTAGATGAAAAAAGAATTATTTTAAACGATATTCATTTACTTCCCACTAGTGGTCACATAGATACAAACAGGATGATAAACAATATCAAAATGTATTATTTTTGGTGGGGACTAGACAAAGACGTCAGGGACTTTGTTAAAAGATGCAATAAACGCCAAAAACAGAAATACTCTAATCATTATATCAGAGAACTCATGATAATCATTTCTACTGCCAATTTTTCAATCCAGAAGGTATAATTGGACATTGTGGGACCTTTGCCAACCGATATAGAGGGTTTTACATATATTCTGACACTCTAATGTGAACTTACTAAATTCGTTGAAGCATATTCTTTAAAAAATAAAGATTCTGTATCTGTGGCAAGATCTTTTGTAGAAAATTTTGTCTTACGATACGGGATTTCGCAGGAAATTGCTACTGATAGGGGATCTGAATTCATAGCTTCCACCATAAAGGAAATCTGTGCGCTCTTAAAAATAAGGCAAATTAACTCTACAACATACCATCACGGTAGTATTGGTGCACTAGAAAATTCACACAAACCGAAAATTAAAAAAAAAAACACTTGGAGTACATGGATTCCCTACTGGTGTTTTTCGTATAATACAACGGTCCACACCGAAACAAATTATACTCCTTTTGAACTAGTTTTTGGTAGGGAATGTAAGATTCCAAATAACTTAAGTAACATTGTCGAACCTATTTATAATTTTGAATGTATTAAGTTGGTTTTGGCATCCTCGTGAGCTCGTTGTAGCCGATATTTTAGCTCAAGAGGGCAACATTCAAAATTAAAAAGAAAAGAGATATATGATATACGAGTCAACCCTATCGAGTACAAAAAAGGAGATACAATTTAATTAAATAAGAGGACGTTAATAAACTATTGGATCCTTGCTTTCTGGGGCCATACGTGATTGTTAGAGAAGACACTCCAAATGTAGTAATACTAAAAGACAGTAAAGCATATATAATTAGTTACTATTATTATAAATGAATCATTATAAGTTATTATTACGTTATTTCAGATAAGGCGCCTCTTTCCTATCTATCTAATCTAGATATCTATCTACCTATCCTCTACTTTATATTCTTTATTTTATATGCTTATTTAGCACCTTCTCGTTTGAACTTCTTAAATATTGTGAATGTAATTAATAATAGATCCTTAAAAGAATTTTCATTAAAAGGAAATGCAAATTCGTTCAATGATCCGGGGTAGATGCAGTATGTAGCAGACGCACCCACTACTATAATGTAGTTAGTTATTGGTATTAGGCATATCAATTAAGGTCACGCTAAGGCAGCAGTATAAGCGGGCCAGGTGAATGTATGATGGAAAGAGAATAAACGTAACCACCAACTGAGGTAGTCGTTTCATTCAAGTACGTAATCAGGGGGTGGCAAATCTAAAAGCCTTACACCAGGCCCTCTGATAGAGAGCTGGTAGCCTGTCCATATGAACTTGAACCAATTGTTGTGTGTCAAGTTTGTTTTTCACATAACCCTCGAGCGTGCCTTTTGGAACTCCGAACTATTTCGCCGCTTTTAAGCACTCCATTTTCTTTTTGTTAACAGCTTCACTCACTGCCTTAGGGTTCCAAACCTTCCATTTAAACAAAGCTATCTGCAATCAAATAAGCTCAAGTCTGCTTCTAAATATGCCTTATATGAGATACCTCATGCACAAATGCATCAAAATTGCCGATAATTTTGCATGACAGCGTGTTGTCTAAAAACTGCATGAATTCATTTTCATAATTTGCTCTTTTTCCAAAATATGAAAATGACCGAATGCAGTTTTTCTAAGACAACTCGCTCGAATTGAAAATTATCTGCTGATTATTTTGATGCGCGAGTGTAATTCGGGGGAATATTTCCCGGATAAGGACACAGTTACGAGAATTTTTAATAATATATTTTGACTCTACTTTGTCGTTATTTATAAATTATCGCTATCTTCGTAAGTTTACAATGAAATTACCATAGATACGTACGATGCAATTATCGCCGTGCTCTTTCGGTTTCTACAGTGCAATTATCGCTGTAGTTTTCCGATAAGTGCACTCCTCTAATGGGATTTTTTATACATGAGGCAAATATTCGAATTAAATGTTTCTTAACATTGTCTGGAAGCATACTGATATTTAGTTTTGGAATAGTATCAAATATTATTTCTTCTTACTCAACCGCAGCAGGCAAACATAATAATATCAAATAAACTATTTTGACTCGCAGAAAACATTCCAACTAAAGTTTTTCTAATTGCATTAGTAACAACCATACTTCAAAAAAAAACTTAACGGCTTATTCAATTAATAATGCACCGCTTTGCCTCTAGAAAACTTACATAAGGTAATTTATACCTAGCGCCTAACTTTAGATTCTTAAAGGCAACATTTCAATATTTAATTTAATTAGAAACTTGAAGTTGAATATAAATGCTTTTCTGTGTCCAACAAATAATTGGCACATCAAGGAGCTACGAAAGTTTTCTATAAATATGTCATGACAAAGTTCTTAAAATTCTGTAAATGTGTTGCTTTCAGAGGATATTTTCTGAATTTATATTTGCTTTATTGTTTATTTTGCGAATACGTATTTTTAAACTTTTATGAGGTTACATTAGAATCGAAATGCAATAAGTTACTGTTCGTTATTCTTGTCGGCAAAGTGAGGAAAAGTTCATATCGAGCCACTCAAAGAAGACTAACTGTAGAGAAGCGACAAAGGGAGCATTTAAAATCCGGTGCTCGGAATTTTGTCATTGCGAGCCATCTTATACACTAAAAGAAGTCGGTATATATATTTAGAAAGGATCCTATATACCACATTGAGACCACTATTTTACTTTTTGAAAAAGTTTTTAATCAAAACGTATAACTATTTATTTACATATGTTGGAATAAGGTAACAATACGTCAGAAAAATACATTTTGCCTTCGTTATAAATCTATACTTACCTGGTTATGAAGGGATAAATTTTTATTGGATTATCTACTTTACGCGTTGTTTATAAGTTTTAGCATAATGATATGTCTATTGAAATTATGGTAGCTGTAAATTACTTTGTTTTGCTTACACAAACTAATTTGAATAAAGTTTCAAAAAAATATATTTTTATATTCAATAGTATTTCCAAATAACTTAATCTTTTTAGTACCATTATAATTGTAGCCTTACCAAAAGAATATAATTAAAATAAGTGCATAATTATTTTTTTATATTGCAAAGATTTGCAGAGCAAATTTACTAAAATTCATAATACTCTCTCATTTTAGAAGCTGCGTTTAAACCTTTTGGCGAGAGTTATGTGATGCAACCAGGCCGATAACCCGATGACCCAACATTTCTACCGATCAATTATTATTATTTTTATTAATTGTATACACAATATTTATAAATTAGTAGAATCGCCATTTTATATTAGGACACATCATTTTACATTTAACTTATCATTTAATTCTCGAAAGATAAAGATCGCAGTTAATTGATAGTCAAAAACTTTTGTATAGAATTATTTTGAATAAAATAACTTTTTCTTCAAGCGTCAGTAAATCCGTCATTACTCGACTGTGTAGGCGGCCGTGAAGTTTCATTTTTCCTCCGCCGGAGCTTTACTTTTCACTTTTCCGCCGGCGGAGGTAAAAGTGTTGTCAGAGTAACATAGATACAAACAAACAGCAAAACAAGCGTCAACAACTCAAGATTTATTAAACTAAAATATCACTCGATTTGTGTACTGCATTTCTAAAAATCACTAATTTAGGAACAAATTGGTTATTATTTAATCGAACTTACTCAATAACTGCTTATCAATACGGAATTAAAACGCAATCGGAGATGCAATTTTAAAAAAATAATTATTGTTGACAGTGTCCACTGACAGCTTTATGTTACATTACTATAGCAACAACCTGTGCCTATTCACCGACACCACCGGTCTAAGCCGCCTTGCGAGCCCACTTATCTTTAATAATAATTATTATTATTACTATTAAAAAGAGATGTTTTTGCATTAATTTGTCGACATTTGAAGAAAAAACAGCATATTTTATTTGGAGGAAAAGTTACTTTTCATGGCTTGCTCACTCCGTTCGGCTGTCAAACACGAGCGCGCCATGAAAAGTATCACTTTTCCTCCATATAAAATAATATACTATTTTAATTAATTGATCTTCAACAGTAATTGCATCACTGCCGCAGTCGCTTGTGTAGGTGTCTCAGAGATTTATGGTTTTGCAAGAAGTCCCATAAGAATACGTAGCCGAAGCCCAGAAAATCGTCAGTTTCAACTGTTTGCTGAGACATAGACCAACCCAAAGCAAGAAAACAACAGTTACGAACAAGAAAAACCATGACACAAATCATCCCATTCCTGCTCCTTCTATCCATCGCTACGAACTTAGATTTAAATAGCATTAGAAGCCCCATACTACCAACGGCCATAGGAAAAACCTATATATCTGCTACTCAGCACACATCTAATTTTCACATAAATCTTACAAAAATCGAAACTTCCTTATTTAATATAAAAAATATTTTAATCCAAGCAAACACAACTATTTTCAATACAAAACAAAATGAAAGCTTTTCAATTCTTATAGTCCGTCGGATGGAGCGCGAAAAGGCTTCTACATTCGGAGCTAAAAAAACTGAGGTATAACCAAATGGGACCTTCACCATTTAAAAAAGCATGTTTTTTTACATAGAAAATGGAAATTGACGACTCTCTCCATTGGTCGAGACCAAAGACATAGGCAAAAAACTGAAAAAAATACGATTTTTTTTTTACTTTGAACACTCCTAACTTTTTTTCTAAAGAAGGTAGAACAACATTATTTTTTTAGTTTTATTCCTCATTCAATTTCCTTTCTTTTGCTTGATATTTGATTAAAAAACAGTCGTAAACTATGTAAAAAAACTCTAATATTTAAAAAAAGACATCAAATTGCCAATATTTTTTAAACTGGCTTATGCAAGGAGCTATTTATTTTTTTTTCTTTAAAAACTACGCAATTTAATGGACTTCATTTTGTCTCGATTAATATGTGGTCTATTTTCAAAAATAAAACCGGTAGCGGCTTTTAAACGTCAAAGCGCGTGCCTCTGCGGCAGCTAGACGGCGGTTTTTTTCCATCGCGATCGTTGACGTTGTACCCGCCAGGTACACAGGATTTAATTATTTTAATTTAAATTTAGTATAGTTGCGATAAATATTTTTTTTGCCTTTTTGTCGCTGGTAATATGCAAT
Organism: Pissodes strobi; assembly: GCA_016904865.1. Classification (NCBI taxonomy): domain Eukaryota; kingdom Metazoa; phylum Arthropoda; class Insecta; order Coleoptera; family Curculionidae; genus Pissodes; species Pissodes strobi. The sequence continues at coordinate 18,721 of JAEQML010056775.1, forward strand.
GGCTGATGTTGATAATTGACAGATTAATTACAGTGTTGCCAAACGGTTTGTCGATTGCGTGTTAGTTCTCGGTTCCCCTTAATTTTTTTTTAACTTAATGTATAATGTCGCTTTTTATCATAGATTATTTGACAGTTGCGGATTAGCACATAAGTTTTTTATATTTTTTTTTGAACTCAAGCAATTCGGTTTTAAATTACCGATCGCTCGGTTGCGGATTAGTTCGAGTTAGTTTGCAATTTTCTTTTAAGCCACTTGTTAAGTCGTTTTTAATAAGGTACCTGTTTGTCGGTTGGGATATATATACCTAGTTTGCACTGGTTAGTTCGCATTTTTTTTAAAGTACGTGTGAAGCCGTTTTAAATTACCTCTTGTTTGCGGGTTTGTACCAGTTAGTTTGCATTTTTTTAAAAGCCATCATAAAAATATACCTATTTAAATAATCCTCATTTTTTTCGATAGATAATGAAAAAATTAATCGATTGGTACTAAAATTAAAACATTTTAACCTTATTATATCTCTACCAGTCATATTTCATTTAGTTGAAAGGCAATATTATCTATGCCTATATTTGTATTGTTAGATTAACAGTGTTGAAGTATTCTGGAATATCTACTATTACAAAAATGAAGCGTAAGGCGCGTTTATTTTGTCTAGAAACTGAGAGTATTGAAAATGTAATGGTGCAAAAACCAACTGTTTCTGGCTTTGAAACAATTTTAAAATGTGCAAATGAAAGAACTGACAATATTTTGAAAAAAATTTTAGAATTAAAGAATGATTTACTTGCCCGTTTCATATTTCTTGCAGACAATCGTTTTGTAGCAGAAATAACATTATAAATGCCAATAGAGATGCAAGTGATGGGTATTCATGCAGTATTCAAAAACCAAAAGATCAGTTATATATACAAAAATTGTTTGATTTGTGGTAAATCAGGCATATTAAAGAGAAACTCTGTAGTTGCAATTTGCACAGAAGCGGGTGCTAAAACTAAAAATTTGATGCTGCGACTCTAAGAGAAGATATTGAAATACAAGGCAGATTACAGTTTTATGCAGATTTATTTGCGGCTGATGCAAAATATCACAAAATCTGCTATTCGAAATATATTAGCACAAGAAATATAAAATCTGAGCTAAACAAACGAGCGCCGCCGGGTCCGGTTTTGAAAGAAGAAGAAGATAAGAATCAAAGTGACTATCCGGAAAATACAAACCATGCCGCTGCGAAAGAAACACATTTTTATAGCAATCACGAGGAAGCTGATACAAGGATTATTTTCCACATGGTATCCTCCAATAAAAACGGTCAACTGGTCGTAAAGTGTGACGACGCTGATGTTCTAGTACTATTAATTTATTATTATGCTACTCACGAAAATTTAAGTAATAGTAGTGCCAAAGAAATATTCATGGAAACTGGTCACACAAATATGACAACTAACAAAAAACGATATATTCCTATTCACGTCATTTCAAAAAACATTGGCAAATTGGCATGTGAAGGCTTACCAAGTTCTCACAGCCTCATAGGATGTGATATGACCAGTTCATTTTTTAAAATAGGAAAAACATGCTTGCCGAATTTGCCGAAATGGCGCCAAAAGAAGAAATAAAGTTTGCCAGAAGATTTGTAAGATTTTTATACAAAAATAAAAATGCAAATGATCTGATTGAAATTCTGTTAAACCTTACAAATGAGAGCAAAAAACAAGTTCATGAATTGCCCCCTACAGAAGATAGTTTCAAACTACATGTACTTAGGTGAATTTATAAAGCAAAAATTCATAATATACCTATAATTTATTATTATGTGTAATTTAAGGTCACATTATCAGACATTTATATGGGTCAATAGTCATGTTGGTGAGGTAACCACAAAAGATCCCTTGTTATATGGATGAACTTTAAATGAGGACAATTTTATGGTTCCAAAAATGATGCATCAAGCTCCAGTTCCAGAAGATATACGGCAAATTATTTCCTTATTATGCAATGACAAAATCTGCAACACACAAAAATGTCAGTGTAGAAAAGAAGGGGTATTTTGTAGCTCATATTGCAAATGCAAAACGCATTGCATTAATATTAATTGCGACCTTGAAGAAAATCAAACTGAAGTTGGAGATAATGATGACGATACATTTTTCGACAATTTGTTTTAATTAATTAATAATATATGTATACCACAATAATTACATATCTATTATTTTTCTAAAGTATTAGCATTTTTTTGGAAGAAAATTAACGACTTACGATTTACCCTCACTCCATGGTGCAAATTACTAATGAAAACTTGTATTTAAAACATTACTGCGGGAGTGGGTGCAACGTGCAACAATAGTAGCGGTCGATCGCGATGGAAAAAAACAGCCGTCCAGCTCGACGCAGAGGCACGCGTCCCGACGTTTAAAAGCCGCTACAGGTTGTATTTCTAAGAATAGACCACAAGTTAATCGAGACAAAATAAAGTCCATTAGATTGCGCAGTTTTTGAAAAAAAAAACATTTAAATAGCGCTTTGGCGCTTGGCAAGCAATTTTTAATGAAGTATATACCAAAAGAATGGAAATTGAATGGGGAATAAAACTTAAAAAAAAATTGTTGTTCTACCTTCTTTAGAAAAATAGTTATGAGTGTTCAAATTAAAAAAACAGAAAATCCCTTTTTTTCAGTTTTTTGCCTATATCTTTGGTCGCTACCAATGGAGAGAGTCGTCAATTTCCATTTTCTATGTAAAAACATATGCTCTTTCAAATGGTGAAGGTCCCATTTGGTTATACCTCGGTTTTTTCTGTGCATCCTAGACCGGGCTTTCCGACGGACTATTACTTCTTATAAATTTAATCAAACTTATGAATATCTGCAGACAATTTTAAGAAACACCAAAAATTTTCACAAACCCAGGCGATCAAAAAGAGGCCTGCTTAATGTAGTTGGCAAAGTCGACAAATGGCTCTTTGGCACTCTAGACTTAGACGATGAAACCCGTTATAATAATTATTTCGAGATGCTGACAAAAAAACCAAGAAAACTTAAATAAAAACTTTTACAAGGAACAATCAATTCTATCCACTTGTACACAACAATATGCTAAAATTTTAGAAAAAATTACTAATCAAATAATTATAGTAGAAAAAATTAATTTACTCGAAAGGAACCAGTCTATCTATTGCGTTATATATGTTTAATTTTGGACAATATAATGTTGCAATTAAATACCCTAAATTATGTAATAAATAATATCGATAATTCAATCGCATTTGCTCATGTAAATAAAATGCACAACTCCATACTCAATCCTAACCAACTTTTAACATTAATAGAAGATATAAAAACAATATACGGTCCAAATCGGATACCGTTTTTATTTGCAAGCAAACTGCCCTATCGAAAGACGAACATTGCTTCTTCGAGCTGCTAACAACGTCAAACAATATGTGCCCGTTAATCATATATTATATCACGAGAACTATGAATTTATTCGATTAAACTAAGTTCAATATTTTTAGCACGATTTTTCTGGAAAATGCTGAATGCAAAGTAATTTAAATATGTATAAATTATTTTGCATTGGTGCAAACACCAAAAATTTTCACAAACCCAAGCGATCAAAAAGAGGCCTACTTAATGTAGTTGGCAAAGTCGACAAATGGCTCTTTGGCACTCTAGACTTAGACGATGAAACCCGTTATAATAATTATTTCGAGATGCTGACGAAAAAACCAAGAAAACTTAAATAAAAACTTTTACAAGGAACAATCAATTCTATCCACTTGTACACACCAATATGCAAAAATTTTAGAAAAAATAACTAATCAAATAATTATAGTAGAAAAAATTAATTTACTCGAAAGGACCCAGTCTATCTATTGCGTTATATATGTTTAATTTTGGACAATATAATGTTGCAATTAAACACCCTAAATTATGTAATAAATAATATCGATAATTCAATCGCATTTGCTCATGTAAATAAAATGCACAACTCCATACTCAATCCTAACCAACTTTTAACATTAATAGAAGATATAAAAACAATATACGGTCCAAATCGGATACCGTTTTTATTTGCGTGCCCTATCGAGAGACGATCATTGCTTCTTCGAGCTGCTAACAACGTCAAACAATATGTGCCCGTTAATCATATATTATATCACGAGAACTATGAATTTATTCGATTAAACTAAGTTCAATATTTTTAGCACGATTTTTCTGGAAAATGCTGAATGCAAAATAATTTAAGTATGTATAAATTATTTTGCATCAAACTATTTGCCAAAAAGAAAAATCATGCGAGAAATATTGAACGTAGTTTAATCCATTAAATTCATAGTTTGAGTGGTATACGGCTAGATTATTTCCTGATTTAGATAAATTAAATCCATAAAAGCCGTTAAAAAAAAATTAACAGTAACTTTAAATTTGATCAAAGCACCAAAAACACATTCAGAACGTCGAAAACGACGCTTCACATGATATTTGTGCTTTTGTCACATTGGTTACATATCCCAATGATGCGTTGACTAGGCCCGCTTATCAAAGTCGACATGTAAATATTTCAAAATTTGACATTCTCTGCCACCTCATACCAAAATAATGAAATACAAATTTTAAAGAAAAAACAGACTTTTTAGCAATAAAAATCAATATTAGATCATTCGAACCGTTTAGAAAATAATGTTTTTTCAAAAACCGTTAATGAAAATTGCAAGAATCAGCTACAATCGACAAAGCGAAATCCAATGGAGGACGCTGTTTAATCACTGTTAAACAGGTTTAGTGCAATAATCACTTATCTAAACAAAATTTATTCATAAAATCGGGCTGCCTGACTGGTCCATTTTACGATGAAGGAAATAATCGAAAGATAAAGATCGCAGTTAATTTCAAAAACTTTTGTGTAGAATTATTTTCAAAAAAATTACTTTTTAAAAAGTTGATCCTCAATAGTAATTACATCACTCGAGCTCGAAGGTCGCTATATAGCATCTGACATGAATAACTACGACACAGTTTCATCCACAATACCGAATCAGAACGGCAACACTTGATTTTTCTGTTCTATCATATTTTAATCTCGTTTGTATGGATCTTCTAGTCTGCCCAACATATTTTTGTTACCAATTGTATATATATTGTGCAACCATTTTTATATATTCAACTTTTTCCAGTGTTTCAATTCAATATTGTCATTTGGGATACCCAATAATTTCTTAGCGTTAAAGTGAGTTTGATATACTGATATACCTACAAGTTTTAAGCCTATGTTCTTAAAAAATGTTAGAGTCACGAATAGTTTTTCTTAAACGCATCCCTATTAATTATTACTCTATCTATTAAGTTCATATTGAAAGCATTGACTTTCGCTATATTTTTAATTGCCTCCTTTTCATTGTCAAATCCTTCTTTACTGAGAGGAAAATTAACCAAACGGTGTACTGGTGTGAAATGAAAACTGGTCAATTTGTGTTGGTCGCAGTGGAAGGAGTCATTAGGAATATATCGGTTAGTGGCAGAATTTATTTTATAAATATCAAACTCCAGTGCGTTATTGTCATTTCTGATTACTAAGGCATCAAAAAGGTAGTTGGCCATTGTTCTCAACTTAACAAGTACATTTATGGCCGGTTGCATCACATATACCTTAACCCTTCAACGGCTAGCGTTACTTATATGTAACTCTAAGGAAGCAACGCAAAAAGTGACAACAGCGCAATATTATTATTGCGAATGGCACAAGACACAAGTATTTGTCAGTTTGTCGTTGAAAGCTAACGAAACAACACAGTGAGTTGAGTTTACCAGCTAGTGCAACCAAATTGTATAAATCAGGTGCTAAAATCAAGCATAATGGTTAGAGCGGTGAAAATGGACATTCGACTAGAGTAAGTAATGTCTATCTTTTGCTTTTAGGTTATGTTGTGATATATAGTTAAATTGTACTAGTAATATAGTCTGCCTTGCATGTTCTAGTATAGTTTTTATAAAATATATTTTATTTTTTTATATAAGACTCTAAAAGTGAGTGTTACCTTTAGGTAACGCTAGCTGCCTATTAGTGGCCGCGGTTCACTAAAAATCACCGAAGAATGTGGCATATTATGATACAAGCATGGCGTTTGGTGGAGTTGTTGCTTATACCTAAGGCAATGTTTTTTTCCGAAGCACACGAAATTTCATCCCTTAGGGATTGAAAGGGGGTATTTTTTATAAACAGGGGCAGGTCTATTGAACTATATTGCTTTATGGACGATTTTTGTAGGACGAGAGTCATTTTTAAATAATTTCTGGATGCCGAAGCGAATGGAATAGGTTTTAAGTCCCCTAGGGTCCACCGTTTGGCTCTATGGGCGCTATACAGAGTGTATCACGATATAGTATAGTTCTTCGTAAGAAGTTTTCGTGGTAAGGCAATACTTAAAATTCTAAATTTTGGGAGTCCAGGGTTATTCAAGATTCTCTATAATTTTAATGTATTTTACGATCATACCACTTCCGGTTATATCGGAACTTGCCAATAACTTCTTTATTTTAAATGGAACGTGTAATATATTATTTTATTTTTAAATTCCCTGCAGGATTTTAGATAAGTTTGGTGAAACACATTGTGCTATGTCTAAACCAAATGTTTTTTTTTACCTTTGAGGTAGTGTGTTATCTTTTAAGGATCTAATCTAAAAAAGAATTTCTGGTTTAACCGGAAATGTTAGTTCCGGATCAACCGGAAATATAATTTGTTTCACTAACTTAAAAAAAAAAATCGAATTTCAATTGTAATTTTTGTACCCTAGGTGATTTATGCCAAAATAGAGACAATGGAAAAACACAAGCTTAAGGTAGTGGCCCCCCAATCCCTTGTTCCCCTTCCCGCATGTGCATCTCTCGATTGGAAGAAGTGTTGCCTATGCCAAAAAGTTGGTTTAAAAACAATTTGTCCTTCTAAAAATCCTTTGGCAAAATTAAAAAATAAGGGCTACGTAACACTTGCTGCTAATTTGGAGAAGATAAGGCATTTTAATTTCAAGTTACCCCTCTGGATTTTCTATTGATGCGCTGGATGGTGGCCATGGAATTGAGGCTACGTTAGAAAACGAAGCTTTGTGGCAAGGGTAGATACTCTGATCCAAAGCCTGGAGGCATCCTCTTCACATCAGAGTACGGATGTAGCACCAGCACTGGATGGAGCAGACAAATCTGAGCGGAGATCTACTAGATCTTTAACAACAGCTGTCAATGTAAATGATGACATTTGCTTTATGTGCTCCAACCCACCCTCCTGGAATAATCCTCTTAGACACTGTGAAACGGACGTTATTTTTAAGCATGTTAAACGCTGCGCAAAATCTTTGAGTGATTCGCAGCTTCTTGCTGTTTTGGCTGAAGGCGATTTGGTTACACAGGAAGCCAAACCCAGGGCAAGGGATGTTCGCTCGTTACTATGAAAGCCGGTTAAAACACATATTTGCAAATTACTTCAAAAATTAAGGGGTAATCATGTTGTATGGGACTTCTACAGTGGCACGAGCATCAAAGACGGGGCACGCGATAGTCGTGGAACCGGTGTTCGGCGACGGCAGCTTCCTCAGAAAGGTAAGATTCGGAGTGCCACACGAATTTGCCAGTAAATAATACGTTAACGATTGTTTTAATAAGTAACTCATTTTATGTCTATTTCAGGAGTCCGGCCAAAAGACTGGTCTGACTTCCTAAGAAATGCGCTCAACAAACAGGAATTGTTCCGTTATCTAGCTGAGAAACTCCTGGAGGGACTAGGGGATGTTCATGTTGTGACGAATATAGACGGGCGCATCAGATCAACCTGCATTGACACTCTCCAAGACTTCCAGTGTGACTCCATGGAGGAGGCTGACGGACACATAATGCTTCATGTACATGACGCGGTGATACACGGTGCTAAGAAATCGTACGCAGCACTGACACTGATGTTGTGTTGGCGACATCGTTTTTTCACACCCTCGAAAATCTTTGGCTTGTAGAGCTCTGGGTGTTATATGGCTCAGGTAAAACCAGGCAATTCTTAGGCATTCACTGCATAGCTCGTGCCCTGGGCGAGGAAAGATCCATCGCGCTGCGCGGATTCCATGCGTTTTCGGGCTGCGATACCACATCCCTCTTTATGTACAAGGGGAAGAGAACAGCCTGGAAGCACTGGAAGGATGATTCCTTTACACGGGCCTTCAGATCAATTGCCCTTCCTTCACCCTCAACACCTAACGAAGAAACAATGCAAGCCCTTGAGAAGTACACGGTACAGTTATATGGTGTGCCAGACTCGGAGTGCATATCCGTAAACCAAGCAAGAAAGCACCTGTTTGCGACAGAGAACAAGCCACTCAGTCTCATCCCACCGACATCTGCGGCATTAAGACAGCACATCCTAAAGGCGGCGTACCAAGGAGGTCAGGTTTGGGTACGACTCGGTGCGACGTTCCATCTGCTGAATGTTGGGGCTGGAACCCTATATGATAGGGAGTGGAAGCCTGTTTGGTTTACTCTACCTGAAATATGGTCTGCTTGCTGGGCTCTAGATCGCTGCGGTTACATGACGGGGTGTAACACAATGAGATGCGCTTGCAAGCGCAACAGACTCCCGTGTATTCTGAACTGCAAGATGTGCAAAGGCGAATGCAGTAACCAAAGGTATGTATTTGTTCCCCAGTATAGCGGTCGTATACTTATTTGCTGTATTGTTCTTCCAGAAACGAAGTGTCCGCTGTGCCCGAAGATATTGAAGGAATGCCGGAGATGCCGAAGAAGTGCACAAAGATAGTGAAGAACTAAATGCCAGAGATGACGAAGAAATGGAAGCCGAAGATGCTGAATAAGTGGATACCGGAGAGGCTGGAGAAGTGGATGCCGAAGATGCTGAAGAAGTGGATGGTGATGTGGAGTTGTTCGAAATATATTGATTTTAAAATTATTTTCATTAAAATTTTAACTACTTAATAAAATGTTTGAATAAATACTGAAAACCTCATTCATGCATAGCATCGCAAGTAACTTGATGTTCACTAGAAATCACACATAAGTTGCTGTATAACAAGCACCTGCGTCTCTCTTAAAAGATAGCTTAGGTCCCTAGGAGTTGTCCCTGACGGGGACGATTTTTATGAGTTGCGTACCCGTGCGGCGGGCATTTTTAAATGTAGCGCCATATAGCCGAAATTTGCGATCCTATAACCTATTCCAATCGCTTCTGCAACCAGAAATTAATCGAAAACGACTCCTATCTTACGAAAATCGTCCACAATGCAATATAGTTCAATAAACCTGCCCCTGTTTAGAACCAAACACCCCCATTCTATGCCTAAGGGATGAAATGTCATGTGCTTCGGAAAAAAACATTATTTGAAGTATAAGGAACAACTCTACGCAGCATGCCGCTGCGTAGAGTTGTTTCTTATACTTCAAATAATGTTTTTTTCCTGTGGCATGTGGCATATTATGATACAAGCATGCCGCTTGTATCATAATATGCCACATTTTTTTACGTACCGCTCCCACTATATGATATACAAAATATTGCAAATTATTAAATTGGTGTTTTTTTATTTTAGACGTGGATTTACTTTGGAAGAAGTGATTCAAATGGCATACGATGATGATATTGATGTGCACGAAATATTTATTGAGCCTGCTGATGCAAGCATATTGACGGATGAAGATTCGGGTGAGGAAGATGGTGGCGGATTTCTGGATAATCTTAGCGGTCGACAATTATTGCCGAAAGCTAAGTTAGTGCTTCAAAGCGCAGACATTTTAGTGCGTCCCGCTAATGACTCCGACACAAATGATGTGTTTCTGCGTCCAGGGTTGGAAAAGATAACATGGATCTAGGGCGACTTTGAGGAAAATACAAGATCATTTTCTGAACTTGATTATAGCAAGTATGAAAAAATGAGTTATTTGGACATATTTGAATCATTTTTAGATGATGAAGTAATTGGATTGCTTGTCGAACAGTCCAATAAATATGCCCTTTTCTGTAACCAATCAAATCCAAATATATCTAAAGAAGAAATGAAATGTGCAATCGGAATTTTAATCGTTACATGCTATAATGAGTTGCAGGACGAGATTTCTACCTGGATTCTAAGATGGACATAATAAACTCTATGGTCAGTGAGTCTATGAGAAAGGACAGATTTCGCCTCGGATTTCGCCAAATCATAAGACATTTGCACTGTGTTGATAATTTTCAGCCTAACCTTCCGGACAAAATGTGAAAGTTACGGCCGCTAATGGATTTGCTAAAATCTAAATTTATTGAAAAATGGATTCCCGAACAAGACCTGGACTACAACGAATCTATGATTAAATATTATGGGAAGCATTCGTGCAAACAATTAATACGAGGCAACCCCAGAAGGTTTGGGTTTAATTTACTTTTTAACCTAAAGCAAAAGGGTTACGACGTCGCGGAAACGATGAGAGAAAACAGTGTATGTTGTAAATTACCGCAGAAGAGTCGGATTGCCAAAACTAAGAATCGGGAAGACATGGTTTCAAATATTGACAAAGAGGATGGAATTATTCTGGTAAAATGGATGGACAATAACGTAGTGACAGTGGCGTCTACATGTCATGGTATCAACCCAACCATTCAGGTGAAACGTTACTCTCAGGCTAAAAAGAAAATCGTACAGAAAAGGTACAGGATTTCAATCCGGCGAAAAAAGTGATGGTGGGCCATTTTTACCTGGCTTCTGCATGTTTCCGTAGCAAATGCGTGGTGCCTTTCCTAAAAATGCAAGTATTTAGCACCGCTTACACAAATAGAATTTCGAAGAGAAATTTCACAAACATATCTTACTAAGTTCGATATTGCACCTAAAGGAGTTGGGAGACAAACGACTGCGAAGTCCAGTGTAACACTCAACTCAGCAGAGTTTCGGACAATCTGAGATATAATCGTCTTGACCACTTTCTAACCACATGTGGGATTATGTTTACAATGTAATGTAATTTTCCATAAAAAATAGTTATGATGCCCTTGCTTTTGTGTACCATAAACGGCTAGGGTTACCTATACGTATCACTAGTTTTTAACAAAAATATTAGTTTTTCTTTTAAAAAATTTATAAATACCTTAATAATAAACCATTTTTGATACATGCACTGACTTTTCATCAATTTATATTTAAAAAATTAATCTCGCCGTTGAAGGGTTAAGCAAAGGACAGTAGAGCAGTCCTTATAATTTAAAGAAGCCTTAAATTTGAATGCATTGCAACAACGTTAGTTTGTCAAAAACTTAACCAAGTATAGGTTAGCATTGGCAACATAGCATTAATAATTAAAACCGTGGGGAATTTGCGTTTTTACTAAACTTTTGTTAGGAACATTGTTTCATTTCAGGCCATTGGGTGAACACGTGGTGAACGTTCCGAGATCGTGTTTTTCCCCGAGGACGAATCAGGCGTCCCAGTCAGAAAAAAATCCCCATTTACGCCGGTACTCAGGCCGGGGGGAGCCGGATGTTCCCGTAGGGTCTTTTTTGTCTGTGCTTGAATTAGATAACATTAGTTGTGAAAGTTTGGAATGTTCAAGGGTACATACCCGCCATAGTGAAGATTCCACTGCAAGTATCACCATCCAGCAAGGGTGTAACCTATCTGAGAAGGTCGCCTCAATTTTAGCTAAGCCCGGTTCGGCGACTTGAGCTCTTAAATATGCCATTTAAAGGGCGTGGCACCGTGTGATTTACCGCGCCATAAATTTCTGGCCATGACGTCACCGGCAATATTTAGGCCACTTGAGCCGTATCATTTTAAAGGTTTTGCGTAATAATTACTGGCTCCCTCTTAGCTGTCTATAAAGCTGTCTGTCTCTCTAAAAGGCTGGCTTAGCTCTCTATAAAGCTGTCTTTCTGTCTATAAAGCTATCTATAAAGCTGTCTGTCCAAAACGCTGCCTTAGGTGTCTAAAAAGCTGCCTTAGCTGTATATAATGCTGTCTGTATGTCTGTGTTAGCTATTTATAAAGCTGTATGACTGTCTAAACCTGTATCAGATCTCGAGAATAAATGGCTGCACACTGGCTTCCATTCCTTCCTTTCGCTACATTACTAGCCCAATTTCACTTCATTGTGGCGAATTTTGCGATTACATCATTCACGTTTTTTTTTCTGTCGTATGATGTTGTTAGTCTCTGAGAGAAACATTCAACCCATAATTCTCTGACCGACGCGACGCAACGCATAATTTATTGGCAAATTTCTCTGAAAGCGTCAGGGAGAATGTCAGCCTCGTATGTTACAACAATCAAGACAAATTGGTTGTAAATTCTTCGGTTTGGACTTATAGGAATGTTCTAGTTTAGGATATTTTTTAGCCTGCCAAAGGCTGCCCATGCCAGCTCTATTTTTCTGGAGGGCTAGCATGTTTGGTTGTCTCTCCCTATACGGATCTCATGGCTAGGGTAATGCGACTTGTTGAAGATATATGTCGTTTACGTTTTCGCTCAAGATCTGGCAATCAGTTGCGTTTATAAAAAGTTAACTCAAATAAATTGAAAGCTTTGTGCAATTTATCCAGTGTCAGAAAACCATGACATATCGTGTCTGTAATAGGGACGATATGGTTTACAAATCTTGGATAATTTAGTTTCTCTAACTATTTTCATGCATGTATTTCGACTAGCCTGCCAAACATCTTTGGCGAATGTTTCTGTATTTTGTAGAGCTTTACACAAGATGATTTCGTATATTCCTTTGATGATGGTCGATGTCCTATTACTGTTGGCTTATATCAAATGCTTTCACATACTTTAAGAAAATTAGGACATGATGTTTGTTGTACTCTACAAACATTAGAGAGATTCCGCATTACAAAGATTGCGAAAAAAAATGATAAAAACTAGAAGCTAAGGAATTGGAAACATTTTTATTTCATTAAAAAACGCTTTTGTCCTGTTTTCTTACTTTTTGAAACTAATTGGAAAGGATTCAAATAGACTAGGTCTATCACTATTGTTATGTGAACTTAAAAGTTCACTGGCACAACAACTTAGAAAACAATAAATTTATATAATCTGGTTTATTTAGAAACTTTTTTTCCCTTATATTCTTTCAAAACCATTTTTAGACAAAAACTCGTTTGTAAAAGAATTATCTTTAACAGCTGATTGTTTAACAGCAAAACTGACAATATTAGTATAAAATAAAACTTCCTAACACGCAATACTTTACATTTTAACCAAGTTATCAAAACTTATTTATTTCTAAGTCGTTATGTGTGTTTAAAAAAATTAACTTAACAACAATTATAGAGATGATCTATTTATTGCAGCCCCTTTAATTCTTTTGAAAAAGTGAGAAAATATACCAAACGTGTCTTGATAATAGTAATTCTTCCACAAAATATGGTAGAGAACGCTCATGGATTAGTTATTAAACCTTTCGATATCTTTATTTTTATGCACACATTTATTATAACATTGCATCATTTAAAGCTAGTTACACATTGGTGGAGACATGCATTTAACTTTATTGCTTCGATAACCATTTGATCTTCTCCGAGTGACTTATGGTTTTTTATTTTTTGACACACGCTTTGTTATTTTATTGTATGTTATCTGAGGGACATCTCCGTCTCCTTCGTTTTCAAGGTAGAAAGGCATATCTTCATTACCATCTACTCTTTCATAGAGAAGTCTTCAAGAGTTTTAAGGATTTGATCTTTAATAATACTAGGGATAATTAGTACACTGATTTTAGATGTTTGAAAATAATTTAATAAGATATTTTTCTCTACATATGTTTTGGCTTGATGAGGCCTTGATCAAGAGTAGTTGAATACTAAATCCTAAATAGTTATATCCTACTAAACCGCCTGACGGTATTTTGTTTTTATTGCACTGTCAAATATGCAGGTATTTAAAGAGCAGGTCAGTTGGTCGATCGTATTTAAAACGTCTGTTTTTTGTGACTTTTGGATTTTTAGGTACTCCAAAAGGTTTAGCCTTTTGCATTTTGTTTTGGTGTGTAAAAGTTTGACATTATTCGTATCTATAAAATGGTTATTTTCAATACAATGTTTTGCTGAGCCAGAGTTTTTAATATTATGTAAAATCGATTTTTTGTGTTCTTTAATCCTAATATTTAAGTTTCGACCAGTTTGCCCTACGAATACAGCTTCACAGTTCACACAATTTATTTTGTAAACACCAGATTTAGATTGTTTATCAATTTTGTCTTTATTGTTTGTTAGTCTTCTCCCTAGATTATTCTTATTAACCTGAATTGTTTTACAGCCAAATTTATTTAATTTTTTTGAAACTTTATCTGTAATTTTCGGAATATAATTGAAAAATTTAAACGGCTCCTTTTCTAATTCTAATGTAGGGTTATAAAATTGTTTAGTTAAAATGTTCTTGTGTTTTTCCTTTATTAATTTGTCAATCAAAGCTATCTTATAACCGTTATTAATTGCAATTTGTTTGATAATGGAGACTTCTTTTTGGAAACTCGCCGAATCTAGGGGAAAGCTGAAAAGTCTATGGATGAGACTATGAAAAGCAGAAAGTTTTACTTGCCAAGATTGGGTAGAGTCTTTGTGAATTATTGCATC
>JAEQML010056776.1:0-33313 GCA_016904865.1 Pissodes strobi
ATTATAAATAATGTATTAAACCTAAAGTTCATCTTTAATTTAGCATGCCCGTATCAAAGAGTATGTAATGTAAAGAGAGGACAGTAAGACAGAGCAATCAAATTAGAGAGGGATAGATGAGAACTCCGACTTAAAGGGCGCCTCGTATGTTATCGGATTATATCGGACACAATCGTCAAGCAAGGACGATCAGCCAACACAGTGGGTTAAATATATCTCGTAAAGGTCAAGTTTAGATTTTTTAGGGAGACGTTTGGTTTCGTTTTTTAATTCATTTTGTGTAATTGAAATTAGGTGTGTAAACTTTAATTTTGATATGTAGCACAATTCATTTAATAGAATCTTTTAACAATCACTGGGTAAAATTTTGCTTACCTACAATACATGCATTTTTCATAACTTTTCTCAAAAAATCCTCGGATTTCTGATAAAGCATTAATTGCTTTAATTTTATTACTAAATATTCAGAAAATTCTGCTCTAATAATTGAGCTTCATACTCACTTTCGCGAATTTCGCCTTTTTTGACATAAACTGTCATTTTCAGCTTTAAAATTATTCGCGCCGAAAAATTTAATTTTTTTTACGAATTCGACCATAATTTTGAATTAACCTCAGATTTCTTGACTGCTTTGTTAAATTTATTTGTTTATTCTCTTCAGGCATTGGGTTCATTAGTTAAATTGTAGAATAGATACTTTGACCATTGGATAATAATATTAATTATAATTTTTTTCGGTGAAGATATTATTATTTTATGTCCGTTTGCGTCCTTTTGGGAATTATCCTAGAACTACGAAATACCCACCAGCTAAATGACACCAGAATAGAAAATTTTCGGTTAGAAATATATTTTTAAAATGCGATTTTCGCAATTTAGTTGCAGAAATGAGGTTAATTGAGCCCATTCTAGACTTAAAATATATTACTAACCTGCTTACATCTTCCGGTACTTGGACCTAACCTATAAAACCTATTCCACTAAAAGCATAAATTCGCAAAAAAGTTAAAACTATTTGAACTTTTTAGCAAATATTCGCCGACAAAATTTCGCGTCAATGAGTATGGACCAAAACTTACATTCGCGCGAAAAATCAACAACTGTCAAAAAAAGGCGAAATTTGCTGAAGTGAATATGAAGCTTTAAAGTGAGATTCGAATAGAATTTACTTTTTCGTTGGTTTATCTACATACTAAGAGTTTATCCCCTCTATGTTTTGAATGAAACGTTGCTTTAAAATAATCGAAAAATATTGATTACACCTTTTTAATGTAAACTGAAGGAAATTATTATTTGATTAATTAATGCTTTTAGACGTCCTGAATAAATTTTAATAAAAACTCGCCGGAAACATAAAAAAACTGAATTTTGTCACATTTTTTAATTAAAATAAATTGAGCACTGAGATTCTAAGAAAATGCAAAAGTTTAAACAAATTCAGAGAATTTGAATGAAAATTACTCGATATAAAATTTTATGCTAGCAGAAAGTATTAGATATTTAGTAAATTTTGTCCTCATTTTCGTTATTTCGACCCACTGTGATGAAATCGATTATTCGCCATCTTGTTTGACTTGGCGTCAACATCGCCCGCCTTGATAAAAAGTTACATCCGGCAACGGCGCGACATCTCCGAGTTAAAGGGACGAGGTCATTGAAACGGCTGACGAAAGATTACGGAGGGCTATAGGGTAGGAGACCGAACGCTTATGGCCGCATTTGCGATTTCTGTCCCTGTTTTTGGTTAGTTCGCTGGGTTGGCCGACAGAGGCGCAGCGATCGCATGCGCACTTAATTTTTCGTGTTTTAGATGGACCAACGCGGGATTTTTTTGGATTATTTGTATAAAAAACTATTATTACTGTGTTTTTGCGTTATTAATATCAACAATGAATGACATAACTTGTTATAAAAGTAGAGTTTGCTTCGTGCCGGGATGTAAAACGGGTTATTCTTCTGATAGGAAGTTCAGGAAAGAATGTGGAAAGAACAACCCAAGTCTCTTTCAAGCTCCCAACGTAAGTAAAATATTTGTTGATAAACACTATTAACGATTAATGCCTTCGTTAAAATATATACTTTCGATTTTATAAAAATTTTAAAAATTATATCAATGTTTAGAATGTTTGCAAACAACATAACCTGAAAACTCATGGAAGTAAAATTATTGTATAGTAATAAGAACAAAAATTAATATGATTACATTAAAAATAGTTTAATTGTTCGTTTTTTTAACAAATATTTTGTTTAAACACTAGTTTTCAGATCTATATTGCCAATATCTAAAATAAGGCCATTTTAACCAGTTATCACTTAGGTGGAGGGACGAGGGAAATCATACAAAAGCCCTAGATGTTCATTAATATGCTTTCTTTTTAGGATCCTGTAACGTTTCAAAAGTGGCAAAGAACAATTCCTAGACAAGATAAAATATTTAGTGTAAAAGATGTTGTTTGTGCGTTGCACTTCCCAGAAAAGGATATTTTGCGTTTTTATGAAACAAAATTGGCTGATGGCACCATTAGTTGAATTCCGAGAGAAAACCAATATTAAAGAATGAGTCAGTAGCAGTGGTATTTCCTAATCTCCCTTCTTATTTATCGAAACTTAAAAAAAGGCGAAAACCACATAACATACACAAGATACAAAACATAAAAAAATAAAATATTTACCATTACACGATCCACCTAAGAGTACTATTACTTCAGCTGGAGTTGAAATGCCAGGTCATAGCTTAGAGGAAGATGCGGCATTTGTTTTGTTTGAAAATTTGAAAAATAATTATAACACAATTTGCACTCCAAATAAGCATTGGTCGGGTACAGTTATTTGTGGAAAAAATTAAGTACTTTTTGCTGAACGGGATGATATCTATACCAAAACCTTACCATACCACAACTCCAAACCATACCACAAAAAAAAATTGTTATACGCCAGGATATGTCTTTTAGGCCATCTGCACACGGAGCTTCTCGTCATAGACGCGTACAAGATTCGTCATGTCGCGACGATTTCTATACGCTTAAAGATCTGTACACGAAGCGTACACCTTAAAATATGTAATCGTATTTCTATATGTTTTATTAGTAGTCGCCAAGATGTCCAGTAATAAAGAGGACTTACTTTTATCTTCGTCACGGCAAAAAGAATAAACGTAGACAATTTTGGGTGCATCCCTACCTCCAAAAAAATTTTAATATGTGGTTATTTATTGCCGCCAAGGAGTTTGGGTTAGTTTGGGTTGGGTTGGGTTTGGGTTAGAAATTCCGGTTAAATTTAACCTCCGGTTAAATGAAAAATTAGTGTCGATCGATAGCTTATGAAAAACCAAGATAGGAAAGTCTATCTTTAGCCGTTTAGATTCCCCAGCCTTCGAAAAGGTGAAAATTGTCAATTTTTGAACGTCAATATCTCGAAAACAGTTGACTTTAGAGATATATCATGTATTGTTATCTCAAAAATATTTGGATTCAATCATAGAATTAAAAAATTAAAAAATATACAGGGTACCGTATTTAAGAAAACATAAATTTGATTCGCCACGACTTCTTGAAGCACCTTGTATATTCGAAAATAGTTTTAAAGTGTGGACTTTAAGGTTCCATACAAGTTTTGTATTGAACATTTTTTCTTGATCTTGCTGATGGACGAGATATTGTCCGCTTACACACTAAATGAACACCCTGTATACCTACTGTGACAGCGCGCAGCGTACAGCAAACGACTAACAACGCTCTACGCCCGGCGTCTTGCAGCTTCTTTGGAGCACCGAATCCGCGCTGCTGCGTCTTCGTGTGCAGTTGTTGATTTAAATACAAGCGAGCGTACACCACGCGTACACGTTTCGTATGTCGCGCTTAATACGCGTCTATGACGAGAAGCTTCGTGTGCAGATGGCCTACGTATTGGATTTTGATTTGGTTACTTCTCATTTTCAATAGAATATTTTTTGTCGAATATTTAATCACTTGCTACATAATTGGGATAATAACAAGTATTTACAACTAAGTATATATATGAGCCCAGTCACATATATGTTGGAATTACTCCTCTGATGTTTTGAAATAGACTTCTCGACATGTGTAAATAAAACAGTTGTAATTTGATTTTAAGTAAAAGTCTAGGTAAAAGTTAAATCTAGACACTTTGGGCCATCTAGGGCTTTGTATATTAGTGTGTAAGAATAGTCTGTAATTACTTACGTATTGATTATATTGTTTGCACTGATTGATAGTAGGTTTTAGTTACTAGTCCATAGGTTTATTTTACCTTTTTTTTCCTCAGCTTTGTCAATGAATTTTGTTCGAGACAATAAAGGATTTTGAATTTGAATTGAATAGTCAACTACTGAATTTTTTGATAGTAATAAAATACTTTCCACCCCATTGTATAATATGCTGTTACTTATTTCATGAATGTTTTAGGGTGTTGTTTGGGAAAACTGAAATTAAGCTTGATGGTGGACACAATAGTATATTATTTTATATGGAGGAAAAGTGATACTTTTCATGGCGCGCTCGTGTTTAACAGCCGAACGGAGTGAGGCTGGAAATAGAGAGCAAGTCATGAAAAGTACCTTTTCCTCCAAATAAAATATGCTGTTTTTTTGTTCAAATGTCGACAAATTAATGCAAAAACATCTCTTTTTAATAGTAATAATATCCAATTATTATTAAAGATAAGTGGGTTCGCAAGGCGGCTTAGACCGGTGTCGGTGAATAGGCACAGGTTGTTGCTATAGTAATGTAACATAAAGCTGTCAGTGGACACTGTCAACAATAATTATTTTTTTAAGATTGCGTCTCCGGTTGCGTTTTAATTCCGTATTGATAAGCAGTTATTGAGAATAATAACCAATTTGTTCCTAAATTAGTGATTTTTAGAAATGCAGTCACAAATTGAGTGATAAATGCAAATTGTAGTTTAATAAATCTTGAGTTGTTGACGCTTATTTTGTTGTCTGTTTGTATTGTATCTATGTTTCTATGACAACACTCCGGCGGAGGAAAAACGAAACTTCACGGCCGCCTACACAGTCGAGTAATGACGGATTTACTGACGTTTGAAGAAAAAATATTTTCAGGCTTTGATGAGATAGAAAATATAATAAAAACCATTAACAAAATGAAAATATGTTCAGGAATTAAATTGGTAAGGTGGGTATATATAGGTATATCACAGCTTACCAAACAATCAGCTATCCAACTCTTAAAATTTGAACGATATGCGCATTTCCTCGCGCAGGTCGCCATTCTGGGTTAAAATCTATCAAATTCGACAGTGTTGGCTCGTCGCTCGTGGTCGTGTCAGATGAGTTGTTTGTGTTAGCCAGTGTCGTAGTTTCAGTTTAGGTAGATATGTTTTCTAGTTACAGTAATTAACAGTGTACATACGTTCTTGAACAAACTACTTATTTTATAATATCTGTGCTTGTATATAATAGAAATGGATAAACCGCCAGGTGGACACGTTTGTGCCCTCAAAAACTGCAGTGCGAAAAGTTATGAATCTGACAAAAAATAAGTTTTTTTAGATTTCCCAAAGATGCCAATAGGTAAGTTTTTGATAAGCATCTTAAAAACGATGTACTTTTGTAGCCTAGAAATATATTTCATTAATGTAAGCATAGTGGTTTTTACTGGAATGTAAGTAATTTTGAATGTAATACTTCTTACTATGATATTGTTTACCCTAAAATGAAGATTATGTTATAAATTACCTTAAACAAATTAATTGTTTTAGTAGTTATTTGTGTTTTTAGAGCGTAACGTAGCGGATTGCCGCTTGAGAACGAATATTACCGTGGAGCGAGTTAGCCTTTCAAAAATGGCAATCTTACTTCGCGCTCAAAAAATACACAGAACTTTTTCTATAGCCGCATTTTTTAAAATCAAATGCACATTTTTCTCTCTACTTATTCTGAAATTTGCAAATGACTTGTCATTTTTCGCATATTATATTAGGGCATATTTAGAGCAGGAGTGCCAGCATCTATTGTAACAAATGCACGACTGTCATTTATTTATACTTTTGGTTGCCATCACTATCCATAGCACACTCGACGGAAAGAGTGAGAATTTTCTTTTCCATGTACGCTTTAGAGCATAAAATAAGAATGCCGCTGCGTTCGTCGATTTTGCGATTTCATTTGAAATTACTAATTAGTTATTTTGCGCACGGCTGTAGAAAAAACAATTATTGTACAGGGTGTCCCGTTTAAGAGGGGCCTATAACTTATCTCGAAAACGAGGGGGGTTGCAAAAAAATTAAATACAAAAGTTGTTCCTAGTAAAATAATCTTTATTTTTTTATATTGTTTAATCGTCACTTTTTATATACAGGGTGATCAAACAAAGTTATATTTTTTTCAATGAAACACCCTATATTTTATTACATTTTTGGATTCTATTTAAAATTCAAAGCAAATATTTGATGTATGATGTTATACCTCTAGAGTTAGTACTTTCACAGCTATAAACAGTTGAAAATCGGCACTTTGGTTACTTTTCACCCTGGTATCAAGAATACCATTCAGCGGCGGATCTACGGACGCGTGGACCTCAGGGCAAAAGATATTATGGGCCCCTACCCCTTGTATATTTTAAAACTTAGTTAAGGCATCGTGGAGCCCTTCTGCACCTTGGGCCCCAGGGCGGGCGCACCGAACTGCCCGGTGATATGTCCGCCACTGATACCATTAGAGATTGAGCAAACTGACTTTCACATTACTATCTTAACTTTTCAAGAGCTATCTGACGGTACTAACTGGCAGGTGGTACGATGGGTACCAAATCTTGCACCTCGGAATGTGAAATTAATTTTACTTCATCTCTAATGGTCTTCTTGCTACCAAGGTGAAACTTAGCCAAAGTACCGATTTTCAACTGTTTATAGCTGTGAAAGTACTATCTCTACATCAAATATTCTGAGAATTTTAAGTAAAATCCAAAAATTTAATAAAACATAGGGTGTTTCATTAAAAAATTTAACTTTGTTTGACCACCCTGTATATAAAAAAGTGACAATTAAAGAAATACAAAAAAAAACAAGCAAAAAAATAAAGATCATTTTACTAGGAACAACTTTTGCATTTAGTTTTTTTTGCAACCCACGTAGTTTTCGAGATAATGTATATGCCCCTCTTAAAAGGGCCACCATGTACAAAATTAACGTAATTTGAAACTCATATCCATAGCTTTTTAAACCTTAAATTATATTAAATATTAGCTTCAAATACATGCACCAAAACAGAGTTTTATCCACAATACCGAAACAGAATATTTTCACTCGACGCGCGTTTCGCTAACCATGTTAGCATCATCAAGAGATGATTAAAACTAGTTGCGCGCGTCGAGTGCAAATATTCTGTTTCGGTATTGTGGATAAAACTCTGTTTTGGTACTAAAGTAAAGAAAATAATTCTATAATATTTTACACTAAGTTTGATTTTTTTATTAATGTTCATCATCTGACTCATTTCAGCTTCTATCGAATACTGTTGATATACACTCTTTAAACTGTATGGGAGCAGGCTTCGGTTGGGTTAACCCCACTCTTGACGTGGTTTGAAAACAAAATAAAATCGTCTTTTTCATTATTTATTTTGGAATAAAATAAGTTATCTGTCTATCTATCATAGATAGGTTGAGACAAGTTACTTTAGAACTTAAAAAAAACCTTTTATATTAATTTTGTCACTCATTATTATTATTGCATGTAAGCATTTTTTACACACACATTCAAGATGAGAATCTTCTTTTGGAGTCTGTTGGTTTATTTATTTATATATTTATCATTGATCACTGTAATGAAATAAATTATATTTTTTAACATAACTGCTTTTTTTCTGAGTTTAAATTTAAATAATAAAAAAGGTGTATTAAAGCTGTGTTTTATTTGCTTTCCAAAAAAAATAGTCCTTTGTGTATCTACAACATCCTGATTTTAAAAACAAAGCATCTTTGGGATCATATTAACATAATGCATCCAAAAAGGTACGTAGGTACTTATTCTACGTATGTATTTACGATTATTTAAGACCTATGGTTAATTTGTTATTAACAATATCTATACTTTTTCCGTATTAATAAGTTTTCTCAATGTATTCTCTTTTCACAAAAAAAAAACGATTCTAAGAAGTAAAGGAATATAAAAAGTTTCCTCTATGTTGCATATATTTTTCGGAAATACTGTATAATCTTTTTCGACTTTGCTATGCTATTTTTTCAAAAACATTTCTGCTCTGACATAAAACACAAACACTCCTAAAGAACTCCTTTTAAGCCTAAATCCTTGAAAAAAATTAAAGATAAATTAAGTTGGAAAGCACAAGTTGTTTTATCATTTAATAAAATTATAAAGCAGAATCCGTTGATGAAATTTTAAAGAATATTTAAAAAACATCTTTTACTTAATAAAAATCGTTATTTGTCTCTCTCAAAGCAATAAGTTAACTAATTTCAATAAAAAATAGTTATTGTCCCATAAGAATCCATGCATTTTTAGGTGCGGATGGAACACATGTGCAAATATGTTTTACTTTTCTAGCTACATTTTGCTACTCTATGTTATTAGTAGTTTTTTTAATCATAATACTTGTTATTAAATTTAGCCAGAAACCTGAAGTGTACCAATTTTTACTATTTTTTTAAAATCACCCTATAATATCCGTAAATTCATAACTTGTTGAAGTTTAAACGAAGCAATTTCTGATCATTACTGTATTTTTAAAAACTAGTTAAAATGTGAAGTTTAAAACTGCACGTATATATTTTCATTATAAATGTATTAAACCTAAGTTTCATCTTTGATTTAGCATGCCCATAATATTTACTGTATATTTATAACCTTACTTGCTGAAGTATACTTTTTAAATTGTATCTGCTATTAGGCGGTGAATCTAATACATTATAACATAAGCATCCTTATATAAGTTGTTTTTTTATTACGCATGCATCATAATCAACGATTATCCGCATGCTGCAGCGTACTTAAATAGTTATTTGTGTATTTAGAGCGCAAAGTAATGGATTGCCGCTTGAGAAAGAATGTTACTGCGCGACGCGTAGCGGAGCGCAGTAATCTTTCGAAAACGGCAATCTTACTTTGCGCTCGAAAAACACACAGAACTTTTTCTACAGCCGCATTTTTAAAAATTAAATGCACATTTTTCTCTATACTTATTCTGAAATTTGCAAATGACTGTCAGTTTTGACATATTATATTCGGGCTTCAGGCATATTTAGAACAGGATTGCCAGCGACAAACTGTAACAAACGCACTACTGTCATTTATTTATCTTCGGTTTCCATGATGATTCAGCACACTAGACGGAAAAAGTGAGAATTTCCTTTTCCATGTTCGCGCTAGAGCGCAAAATAAGGATCCACGGCATTCGTTGATTTTGCGATTTCATTTGAATTTTGTATTTAGTTATTTTGCGCGCGGCTGTAGAAAAATGAGGTTTATGATGCGCCTACTTTTTTAAAGGTTGCTATAGAAACATTTGACCTACGTTTTTTACCTACATATTTACCTGTCGTTTAAATTACTATATGTCAAAATGAAGGAACATATTTAAAATCAACATTGCTTTATTCTAAATAGTAACTACGTAACTCAAAAAAGTAAAAAAATATTGAGAAAATGATGCATTTGTAATAAAAAAATAGCGTATGATTGTATAAGATTGTTAAAGCCCTTGCGACTTACAAAACACACCACTGCGCGTCGTGTTTTGAAATATGTCGCGCGCTTCATAATATACTAGTTTTCTTTTGAGTAAACTGATTAAAAATATTTGTGTATAATATATATTTTTTATTTACAACTGATCCTCAGTCTTGTTTGCCTCAAATAACAACATATTTGTTTAAATAAGTATATTATTTGTCTGCAAATATTGTTGAGGATCTGTTCATAACTTTCCCATACCCCTTTATTTATTTTAGTAAAATTAAGACATTTTAAAAAGTGGCGGGAATCTAACACAAGTTGCAGGTAGCGCCGTCTATTGGGAAAAGCCTTTAAAATACGCACAAGTCGATATAGAGAAAAGATCGCATTCTATTCCCCGGAGTATGTTGTGCTTCCAGCCCAATAGATGGGGCTGGCACACGCGCACAAGTCGTTAAAGAGAGAAGATCCCATTCTATCCCCCTATATATTTTTTTCTAATCCAAAATACGGAATACCTATTCCTATTATCTAATGGAATGACCGATTTGTTTATAATTACATTTTATAAAAATTAATGGTAACGTTGCATTGCTAACTTAATGAGGAAAATATAAACAATGGTATAAGGATAACACAACCACACTACAGTACAGACAGATATAGGAGAAGGGATAACAGCAGGGCACAAGCTTTGAATTTTAATTACCGTAAATTTATTTTTCATAATTAGCTCATGATTTGAGACGAAAATACCTTAAAAATTAAAGTATTTGATGCAATAATTTAAATAATTTTCATTTTCTGTCGTTATAGGTGCCTATATTTTTGCCAAGTATTTTCTATAATAGTGTGCCGTTAAGGTAAAAGTTTTAACATTATTTTTGATGATAGTTGCATAGTATACTATAATAGTTGCATCCAATGGATAGTAATTATGCATGTGTTATCGACGCCTCGGCTAGTCAAGCCAACTTTAAGTGGAGAACCCATAAATAATAAGACTGTTTATTTAGTGGCTATCGAATTACGGAAGGGTGACTGGGAACCGGGACGAGAACGACCAGGACGGTCGATATTAGACGGGCTCTTGAACCTTCTTAAGATATTAGGGCTAGCTTGTATTTTAGTATATTTTTTTTATACATTTCTTGTCTTAAAGAAGTAATTTTACTGTTAATTTTTAAAGATAACATCAGAAGTGGGATTTGAAACTCCGTGCTTGTTCGTTCGCAGTTATATCCACTAAGAAAAGACGCTCTTAAAATAATAATAATAATAATAATAATAATCATGCATCGGCATCGGTCAATCAGTGACAGGCGGAGGGATCGTTCGGTAACCCCTAGTGCTCGCAGCCGTTCGCGAAGTGGTGGTTCCAGTAATGGATATGTAAGCCGACGGCGTAGGTCAGTTACACCCCTCCCTTAGCAATTGCGTCTACAAGTAAGCAGTACTCCCAGCAGGAGGGTAGTGAGTCTATTTTTTCCTTGAGTCAGGCTTTACTTAAAGGTATTGAGGGAATTGCGGATAGATCAAATAATTCTGGGGTAGTTAATATTAATAAAATAAATGAATTTAACCCTGTTAACGATAACATTGTGGAATGGCTAAATGCTGTAGATGAATATGCTTTTATTCACAATTGGAATGAGCGAGTGGGCCGAATGGAAAGACCTATTGCGAAATCAGTTTATATCTAAAAGAAATTTACATGCAGATATGACAAAAATGCTGAAGTGTGTTCCAAAACTTAATCAAAGCCTGTACGAATATTGTTTTGAAAAATTATCCCTAATTAACAAAATGAAATTGGTTATAACCGATGCAGATAAAGTTAATTTAATAATGGGGGGAATTAAAGATCAGCAAATTAAATTTTCAGTAGAAATTTCCGAAATCACTAATCCTGCCAAATTAGCACAATATTTAAAGACTTTTGATGAAAAATTGGATATGTCAGAAATAGCTAATTCCAATGTTGTCGTAGAACAAAATCTAAATATGCAAAAGACAAGACAAGCTTCTACACAGGCTTTGATGAGTTGTTTTCATTGCAAACAAAGGGGGCACATTAAACGTCAATGTCAAAATCGGAGACAACCTTGCAAGGCACTCGTCACCTATCATGGTTCATTATGATAAAAAGTATCTATTTCGAAAACAGACTCGTAAAATGTTTTATCGACTTTGGTAGTGAATGTTCATTGATTAATCAATCTATTATTTCATCTTTTGATTTTAAACCAAAACCGCTTAAAGCAACTATTTATATAAAAACTCTTTCAGACACAGCTCTAAGCGTTTCTCATCATGTCGAAGGCAACGTAAACATTGACTCCATCGAAAAACGAATAAAATTTTACATAATAAATAGACAAATCTTAAACGTTGATATCCTAATAGGTCAAAACTTTACAGAACTCAATGATATTGCCTACTTCAAATCTGGCTCGAAACTTCAATTTAATACTCGCACTATCGGTCTAGTTTTAGATAAAACAAACGTTAAAATTGGTATTAATGACCCAGTGGCGTGCTCGCTTTTAAAGTTATTAAATCAATTCAAACACTCTTTTGCAATTAACAGTTTTGATGTTGGCACTTGTACTGAAGAAATGCGCATAGATTTGACAACAAATGTCCGTATAACTCATAGGCCAAGAAGATATCCCGAAAAAGAACGCGAAATAATACGTAATATCATAGAAGAGCTTTTAAAACACGGAATTATTAGAGAATCAGACTCTGCTTACGCTAGTCCAGTCTTATTGGTTACTAAGAAAAATGGGGAACCCAGATTATGTGTAGATTATAGAAGTTTAAATAAGTATACGGTTCCGAATAAAAATCCTCTACCTTTAATAGAGGATCAGATCGATCGATTATCCGGATATAAATATTTTTGCAGGCTAGATCTGGCGTCAGGATATTATCAGATAAAAGTAGCGGAAGACTCCATACATAAAACGGCATTTATTACGCAAGATGGTCTTTACGAATTCCTTAAAGTACCTTTTGGCCTAACGAATGCGCCATCGGTTTTTCAGAAAATCATAAACAAAATATTAGGGAATTTGAGATTTAAGAAAGTTTTAGTTGATCTAGACGATATTTTAATTCCGGGAAAAACGATTGAAGAAGTATTGAGCATATTGGGAGAAGTTTTACAGCTTTTTCAAAATTATGTGTTGACTTTTAAATTAGACAAATGTTACTTTCTACAACAAAAAATTGAATTTTTAGGTTATGAGATTTCAAATTCGTCCCTACGACCTACAGATAGTAAAATAAGTGCCGTTGAACGATTCCCTACACCTCAAGACGTACACAATGTTCGCCAGTTTTTAGGTTTAACAAGTTATTTTCGAAAATTTATCCATAAATACGCAGAAAGATCAAAACCGTTAAGCGAGCTTTTGCATAAAGATGTAAACTGGAAATGGCAAAAACGGCAACAAGATGCATTCGAATATTTGAAATCAACTTTAATAACTAAACCAGTTTTGCAAATTTTTGACAATAATTTAGAGACTCGACTGTATACCGACGCTAGTCGCATAGGTATAGGAAGTGTTTTAATTCAAGTGAAAAGCGGAAAAGAATATCCAGTCGCTTATTATAGTAAACAAACAACAAAAGAACAGCAAAAATATCATTCTTTCGAACTAGAAACTCTGGCAGTGGTAATGTCTATACAGAAATTTCGTCACTATTTATTCGGAAGAAAATTTATAATTTTTACAGACTGTTCGGCGGTCGTAAGTACATTTAAAAAAGCGGAAATTAATCCTAGAATCGGGCGTTGGGTATGGACTTAAATGAGCACGACTATGACATTAAACACCGGCCAAACTCTCAACTACGTCACGCCGATGCCTTAAGCCGAAATCCGGTACCTGACTCTGATGATGAGAATGGGGGTGCCGAAAGGTTCATGGCCCATAATAGTACATTAAGTGTAAATTTTATAAATATAACAGAGAGCGATTGGCTTTTGGTCGCCCAAGAATCTAATAAAAGAATTAGGGACATTAGGAACATTTTATTGACAGGTGATGTTCAAAACAATAGAGAGATCTTTACTCAGTATGAATTAAAAGGTGGAATAGTTTATAAATCAACTGGTTTTGGACCGCGGTGGGTGGTTCCAGAAGAAGCGAGGTATCAAACTTTACGTTTAAATCACGATGATATAGGCCATTTCGCGTACGATAAGACATTTGATTCAGTAGCCCGTTTGTATTGGTTTCCACATATGAGACGCTTTATTAAAAAATATGTGAAAAATTGCCTTAATTGTTTATATCAAAAATCTGCCAACAACAAAAAGGCAGGTTATTTAAATCCTATACCTAAAATCGCGAGACCATTCGACACTGTACATATAGATCATTTAGGGCCTTTTGTAAATAGTACACGAGGAAATACTCAGCTTTTAGTGATAGTAGATGCCTTTACGAAATTCGTTATAATGTACCCTGTTAAAAACACTAAAACTCGTTATGTTGTAGAGTCGTTAAGTGACATGAGAAAGTTCTTTGGGGTTCCTAGAAGAATAATAAGCGATAGGGAAACGTCGTTTACTTCGCGAAAATTTAATAAATTTTGTAACACGCGTGGTATTACTCACTACCTGAATGCGGTGGGCCTTCCCAGAGGAAACGGTCAAGTCGAGCGCTATAATCGAACAATCTTGGATTCTTTATCGACTATGGGCGCAAATTTACATGATGACAGCTGGGATGAGAACGTAACATTCAGTTGGGTTTAAATGGAACAATAAATAAAGCACTAGGGGCAGCCCCAAGTGAAGTTTTATTAGGATACCGGGTATCCGGACAAGTTGCGTTGTACTCTCCGCCAATTAAGGACGATGTAGATGTTTCTGTGCTGCGTCAAAACTATCCTGGGTATCAGGCCCGTCAAAAGGAGCAGTTTGACTCAAAGCGGTGTGCGCCAAAGGTATTCCAAGTCGGAGATCTGGTTTTACTGAGAATTACGTCTACTCCAGCAACGGGTGCCAGTCAAAAGTTGATGCCAAAATGGCGAGGTCCTTTTAGGATTTCCAAGGTGTTGGGCTGTGACCGGTATGAAGTCAGGGACATTCCTGGGATGACAAGATCAAGGACACCGTATGTGAGCGTGGCTGGCATCGACAATATCAAGCCATGGATTTAGTTTTAAAAGGTTACATAAGGTGAGCTTAGGTTAAGTGACTGGAAATGGCAAAGGTTGATGGCAATTGTGTCATTGAAACCTGGTTGCATTTGAGTGGGGCGGGCGGGTCAGGATAGCTGAAATAGGGCAAAGTCCCGGTATTTTAGTCTGGTACTGCGTCCCGGTAGACTCACATATCCAGTGGCTAGATGAGGGCGGACAGGCCAGGAACACTGGAATAGGGTGGTAAGTCCCGGTATTCCAGTAGGCACTGCGTCCCAAGACCCAATTATAAATTATTCGTAAACTGCAGTTACGAATGACCATAATATTTTATTTAGGTAATAAAATATAGCGTGATTAATAGAGCGAATTATTGAAATATTGTTTACTGTTTATTTTGTCCCTATTGGTTACTATTTATTTCAATATTTGAAATTTCACACCCTGAAATATCATATATTTCATATAGGTTAGCTGAAGCTGCTACACCGAACGAGATTGCTGCGTCGATTTTGTACTGCTTATATTATTTCTCAAAATTTAAAAAAAAATGTCTTTAAATAAAACATTTTTCTTACTTACTTAGATATCTTCTCCCTTTGTAGATCAACCATGGTATGTAGAGTGTGGGCACTCTATTGTCAGGAAGGGCCGAATGTTATCGACGCCTCGGCTAGTCAAGCCAACTTTGAGTGGAGAACCCATAAATAATAAGACTGTTTATTTAGTGGCTATCGGATTACGAAAGGGTGATGACTGGGAACCGGGACGAGAACGACCAGGCAGTCGATATTAGACCTTTGAACCTTTGTCTTAAGAGATTAGGGCTAGTTTGTATTTTAGTATTTTTTTAAATAAATTTCTTGTCTTAAAGTTAGTAATTTTACTGTTAATTTTTAAAGATAACACATGATACAAAGGAAACTTTCAACATTGGAAGTAGGAGTAGATGTAAAATTGTATAAAATTTCATATCAAACCTATTCTTATTAAGTTTTTTGAATTTTAATTATGTTGATATTTAGTTTTTTCTCCTGCCTTCTCAACTACCAGAGGCGTATTAACACTTGAAAGCGCCCAAAGCCCTGGGATATTTTTGCGCCCCCCTCTTCTTTTTCATAAAGGCAAAAGTGCAAAACAAAATCATTTTATTTTCAAACTAACACTATAAGTACATCAACAGTATATGGAGTTTAGATATTACATAAATATTAAAAAGAACACAAAGTTAAGAGCTAAAAGGAATACTTTTGAGAAAAAAGGGGACGTTAAGAAAATATCTTTTTTCTCGATTTATTTGCTGCAAAAACTTCAATTATTTCTGTCGCGTCTAGATTTTTAAGCAGACCGACTCTATTGACATTAATGCTAAGTCACTAAGTTTGGAATCGATTAACTTGGATCTTAAGTAATTTTTAACCCTCTTAAGAGTCCAAAAAGATCTCTCTCCTGAACAGTTGGTGACTGCTTTAGATATAAACAATCTTAATGCTATCTCCAAGTTTGGAAATATTTCAGCTATATTTCGCTCCTTAAGTGATTTCAGTAAATTACTTGGGTCCAGCGGAATATTTGGAATACGTTTAACTTGAAGAATCTCATTTTCTATGTCAACATCGAGATCATTTTTATAAGTATTGATCAATCTCAAGCAATCTTGCTTAACACGTTAACTGCCACGTGAATCAAGTGTGTCTCACAAGTGACATATTCATTTAGGCCATGTGAACCATCCCTGATTCACGTGCAAACTATTACTTTTATCTCTGTAGCTCGCCAGCGATTCACACTGGCCATATAAACGCACGGTAGTTAAAAAAGCATGGCCTCATGAACAAATTAATGGAGTTAGCCAACGTAATTTCCTTATCGGACGTTAAATATAGTTTATTCTTAGACGCTTTTTATTGAGAAAATTAAATAAATACTATTACATGTTAAACGAATACAGAATGGGTACCAACATACAAACTATACAGATCTTAAATCTAACATAAGAATAACTTTGCTATTCTTTTGAAAAAACATGTAATTTTGTGAAACAGGTCACGCAATAGTACTTATCGCATTTGATGCACTTCCATCTAGTTTGTGCAGTATTTTTGGCTACCACGGATCTCCCCTTTTCTTGAGGTATTTTAGAATAGCAAAAGGAGCGTCTTATCTTATTATAACGAGAATAGACAGGTTTTGTCACGTATGATTCACACGGCCTGCTATGCAATTTCGATCAGCCAGGCCACGTGAGACATACTTGATTCACGGTCAAAAACGCAAATTTTGACAGCTATTGACAAGTAATAGATACCTTGTCATCATTTTTAAGATTCTGGAAGTATAACCAGGAATTTTTAGGTCGTGGCCCATGGGGTCCAAAAAAAACATTGTATTGTGGCAGTTAACGTGTTAAGATCCTCATCACTCAAAGTGGTTAGATTGGTAAGAAACCCAAACTCTTTATTTACTTCTTGGTATGCCTCTTTTCTCTTTAACAGCTCATTTATCAATTTATCTATTAAGGGAAGAAATACATTTATTCGGAATTTTGCTTTTCCGTCTATAAAATCTGTTTCATTTTTCGGCTTTTCTTTTTCTTTTCCTGGATATATCATACTGAAAAATATTATTTTGGCATAAGGTAGCAGCTTCAGTAAGAAATGATTCAAATTGATCGCGTATATTAGTTAAATACCCGTGTAAAGATTCATATAACCCAAGCACTGATTGTAAATCGATGTTAACCGCTTGGAGAGCTTTGCTTGTTTGATTAAATCTTTCCAATATTTTATGCCAAAAACAAGTCATTATTGCAACTTCCAACTGCTTTAATTTATCTCTTAAATTTTTTGCTTCCGATCTGGTGGCAGATTTTTGAGATTCATCCTGAGCTATTGACAGCAAAACCTCAGATATTTCATGATATGATGTGTATAATGCTTTACTAGCATCTGCTCGTGCACTCCAGCGCGTAACTGATAAATTTTTAACGGAATACTTGGACTCAAGCAAGGACCATCTTTGTGTTGATACCGAGAAAAAGTTGTATAATTCCTGTTCCACACCAAAAAACGAAGTGGAAGTTACACTAAAGTCAATTGACGACGTTCCCACTAGATTCAGTGAATGGGCTGCACACGGAACATACGTCGCCAATGGATTAATTTCTTTAATTCTTGCTTGCAGCCCTGTATAGCAACCAGACATGTTAGCAGCATTGTCATAACTTTGTCCTCTACAATCCATTAGATCAATTTGTAACTCTTTTAATTTTTCGGTAATGGCCGTAAATAACTGTTCAGATTTATGTCCAGCATTTGGTAAAAAACAAATAAATCGTTCAATGGTAGAGTCGATAATGATCGAGAAATATTTTGCTTTATGTATTTCATCTATTATCTTTTTCCTTAATTGATATCCTATCTGACCAATTAACTCACCAACAGTTGTATGAGATAAATATGAAGGGACTCCCCTACCAGCATTTCCAAACCTAGCGATGTGATCTGCCATAAACGGATCAAATTTTGCAAGTAGTTCCAATGTGGCCAAAAAATTTCCATTAGAGGGAGATCCAAAACTGTCTGTGTGGCCTCGTAAAGGCAAACCCCGAGAACATAGTGACTTTATAATTTCAACCACCCTTAAAAGAACATTTTTCCAATAAACAGTCTCCTCGTTTAATGTTTGCATTAGTTGTCTATCTACACGCTGTTTTTCGCACGACCTACTTATAAAGGCGCTCGTGCATTTGCGATGTTCTCGATTTTCTTCGTGCTCGTCAATTCTTCGACTGTTACGCCAGTCATTAAATCCAGATGTTGCAAATTGTGTAGTACCACGAAAAAGTCTGCATATTGCACAAAATACATTCCCAGTAGAAGTTGAATACACCAACCATGGTCGATTAACAGTCTCTCCATTTGTAAGTTTTCGAAAAAATATTTTTTTGGTACAGTACCTGTTTTTATCTGGATAAACTTTTAAAGATGCCGAGAACTCTTTGTCAATATTTTGTTGTATGCCAGCAATAGCGAGTCTATCACGAAGAGCTTCATCAATTTTCCAATTAACAGGGTCATTTAAATCCAAAGTCGGATATTCATGGACATCATTTTCATCAGACTGAAAGAAAAATGAGCAATTTGTTAATTTAATATAACAAAAAATATATGTTTTAAATTTTACCTGTGTTTCTTGAGAAAAGGGTGTAACATTACTATTACTAATGACTGTTTCACAAGATACCGAAGTTTCACCAATATTTGTATTATCTGCAGTAAAAGTCGCCTGAAAATACAATAATTATTTTAATTTTTTTTTAAATACTGTATTTAAGAAATAGTACAACAGGGAACTTGGCGTAAGAATACAATCAAATTAAAAAACTTTAAATCATTAATACCCATCACTAAAAACACCAAATACAACATTTTTTGTTTTAATGCTCAAAATAAAAGTGGTGATAGGGTACGATAGGTTTACGAAAATAATGAAGTATAGGCAATAAACGCACGCCTTAATGAAATAAAAAATTCGGCAAGTTCCCTATAATTTAGGTATTTTAATTAACTTACCTCAGATTCTTTGCCAGTTACTGTGCTTTCAGTCGTACAAAGGTCGCCAGCTAAATCATGTGCTCTCGGAGCAATAAGAAAAGTATCTAATTTTGGTAATTTTTGAAGTAAACTAAGTTGTTTTTCTGCTTTATCTTTAGCCCTTTTGCGATATTCAGCACCACTAAATTTCTTTTTAAAATTTTTATCACTCATGACGGAAACCACTTTGGCACCAGACACTAATCACTAAGGATACCCAATAACAATCTGCAGATAGTTTTACCACCGAACATATAACGTATTCCGTGATTTTACTCTATTCTCTATAAGAATGTCATATTCCTATAAAAAAGTATCTTTCTCTTTCTATTCTTTGTCGGCATATACCGACGATTTAGTTTTTAGTCAGGGTCCTTAAGTTTTTTGAACCATTTAAATAAATGACAAAATAGGTTCTTTATTTGTACAAAATTACTGTATTAATTAATGGAAAATAATGTATTTAAATCATCTAATTTTTTTTGACTTTTCTAAACTCACAATAAAAACTAGAAACTAGAACAATACAATCGTCGGAAAAGTATAATTATTTCAATATGCTTTTGGACTAATATGGCTCGGCCGCCCCGCACTTTTGAGGAGTTTTTATATCGCCGCCAAAGCGCTGCTGGTGCGTATCTTCACAGATTGGTATTAGTCCGGGAGGATAGGATACAATAATTAACATAGATTATAGTAGATTAACATACGCGGTTTGTAAGTTTGTTAGCTAAAAATTAACCGGTTAATCAAACGCGGGGTTATTTTCTTAAGCGCTTACTGTCATACCTTTGGTTAAAAAAGGCGCTCTCCCGTGGCTGGGAAACTGCGGCGCCCTTTCAGATTTGGCGCTACAAGCCTGGGCTTGGCCGGCTTGTACTATAATACGCCTCTGTCAACTACATATGATTTATGCTAATTATTTTGTACATATAAGAATCATTATGGTAGTATTTCTTCCAATACCTAACTAGGTATCTACCTACAATTCAATAATGCAATACCTATTATATATTTTTAAATAAATTTAAATATTTATTCATATTTTATACCTACCTTGTTGCTCTATTTGATATAATAATATTAATAATAATACATTTACTTATTTATTACTTCTTTATACACTTTTAAGATATGACAGATATTCAATTAAAGCTTAAGGAAATAAATGACTATATGCTATATTCACAGGTTGCCATGAAAAAAACTTCTTTTCAGGTCATTTATGTTTGTGTACAAGGCCATTAAAAAGAAGTATAGGACCTTATACAACAATGGCAATGTCATATGGTAGGTCGAATAATTAACAACCTAATCCATCTCAAATACAATTAAAATAAAGGCTTGATTTAATACAGAAACAGTAACTAAACTAATCGAATTCGTAAAGTTTGCTACGTCCCTTTTCCTGAACATTACCTGTGCTTTTTTGGGAATAATCGAGGATCGAGAAGTACCAGGATGGGCACGCCTAGGATTACAATTGGCACATATAATAACCCTAGGTTTCAAATTGCGAATCTATAAATTTATATATGGAAAAACAGAATTTGTACTAATTAAAAATCGTATATCCATTTTTCACTTTAGATTTTGAAGATGTTTTTATTTTTTTTACTACACATAGGTAACCAGCATTGAAAATAGTGCATCTATTGTGTTGATGCTAGTGGAATAGCAAGAAAGTTTCAAGGATTGGAAGAATGGAATATGTAAATGAAACTAATGGTTGTGTCGATCGTAGACTTTTTATTTCTTATTGTGGAATTAGAAATTATTTTCCAACCTCGATTTCTGTGAACATATACTACAGAAGAATGGCTGCATTATATCAAAGAATGTTTCTTTTTGTTTAAAATTAACAATAAATAATAGATTTAAAACTGCGTCTGACTTTAGCAAAAATAGGATGTTTTTGATCAAATGATGAATGCGCCTTAAAAACTATTTGTCCCCTAAAAAAATATATATGGTAGGCTTCTGAATCACTTTACAAGAAAATTTAATTTTCTCTCAAATTGACTAACTTATTTACGTTGGCAAAAAAGCTAAAGCGTAATATTTCTTCAGCAGCAATCTCCTTCCTTCTATATCCTCTTCACTCCCGGGGCCATAAGTTTACATACTGCAGCTTTTAACAAAAGATAAATGCAAAATTAAGTACCTAAAACAGCAGTCAAACTTAAAACAATATAGAAATACCCAGCAAAAGTGAAAAAGCATCCATGCATAAGTTGCTTGTGGTTATAAAACTCTTAAGGTTCAACTAATGCCCACATAAACGATTACCACTGTATTATTATTAAAAATGGAAAATGTCTTGAAAATATAATTAAATACAGCTTCATATAGAGCCATTGTCTTTCTTTCTATAAATAGGTGTAAAATGGGAAAAGCCTAAAATGTAGAACAAGTAACTGTAAATGAGCTGCTGAATAATATGATAAATTTTTCTGAGAATGCTACTTACATGATCCATGCATGTTGCAAAAAATGTCAAAATCAAAGACATTTAACCTGAAGAGACGGGACAAATGGTTCTTTGTTTTCCCCCAACATTGAGGCACATTCTATGGTCGATAGATGTAGCGTTGCCAAATTTTAAGTTTACAAGTTACTGTACATACTTTTTTCATATTAAATTATAACACTAAACACTTATTTTCCCCATTTTTGATTCATCAACAACCGGTTCAGAAGTTCTTACATGTCAATCTGACAATGCCGCTTCCCTTGGTTCCGCCTTGTTTTACCCCCAAAATATTTATAGTATGAACGTAGTAAAGTAACTGCACCAATAGATTGAGAGCATTGGAGGTCGACGATCGACGGCTCTTCCCCATTCGATAAGTATACTAACTTGGTAACGTTTCAAAACCAGTGAAGGCACTGCTGTAAATATGTTTTAATAGGTATTTAATAGAAGAAAATAGTTATTAAGCTACTTTTTGAATATGTCATTAACCAGATATTTGTCATATTTGTATGTTTTTAAATAAAATTTGTATACTTCAGTTCCTTTTTATTTGTCTCAAAAATAATGATAAGCAATTTATTTTTAGGCTAGCAGTGGTATGATTTAATTTTTCGTTTAACCATTGAGAGCAGAAAAACCCTATGTGTCACAAAAACGTTTAAATCGGGATAAAATTGCGAATTTTTGGTATCTCATAAATTTCGTGTTCAAATTTGAAATTATCCAGGAAATAAGTTTTCGGAAATTTTATTTCATTATTAGCTGCTGAGTAGTATATTATGCAATGACCATTCATTGCAAATCTAAGTTGAATATACTTTTTTCTACGACTGCCCTGAAAATAGACAAAAACGCACTAACAACTGCTCTTGAAAACTGGACATTTCAAACATCGTGTGAAAAGTATACTTTGCACACGGCGTGTACAAAGTATACTTTTCACATTCACACGCTTATTCGGGTATTTAGATTAAAGGGCTTCGTCTCAGTTTTAGAGCTTCGTCCTCAAAGGTCCCATTACCAGATCCCTAAAAAAGGGGGCCCAATTATAGGGCTTCACCCCCCGGGAGCCCCTTTTTGCAAAACTGTAGAAAATGGAACTCTTATACCAGAGGCCCCCTTTTAAGACTTGGGGCCCCATTTTAGGGCTTCGCCCTCGGAGCCTCTTTTTCAAAATATTTGGAAAATAGGGACCCCACTCCGGTGGCCCCATTTTAGGACTGTGCCCCTAGTTATAGTTTATCGAGAATCTCTTACTCACGTAGCTTCTTTCATTAGGAATAAAATTTTCTGATAAATCAATAATAAAAATGTTTCCCATATAACATGTAATTTTCTACCACACTCCCAGTGGGGCACCCTGTATGTAGCAGTCGTAGAAAAAGTATAGTGTGCTACACGTGCTGAAAAGACTTTTTACACTCATGAGACTTTATGACACTCGCTTACGGCTCGTGTCACCAAACTATCTCATTCGTGTGAAAAGTCTTATTTTCAGCACTTGTTGCACAATATACTATTTCTATTTTGGTATCATAAAGAAGTCTTTTCGATACGCAAAGAAGCTCTTTTCGACACTATTTTTGATGACTGGTTGCTATGATATTAACAAAATTGTGCAATGTCAATGCTCACTAGCAAATATTTCGACACCGTTTTGAATGGGATTATTAATAATACAGACGTCAAAAGTAACAAGATGGCCGTCCAACTTTTGATAGCGACTTGAATAAATAAATGTTTTTCATTAAAAAACGTGCAAAATAGCACTCTTCGCCCAGTTTTGTTTGGTTTCAAATGGACGTTTTAAAGCCTGAATTTGTGCGACGCGACGCGACGTGTAGCTTTTTTGTATTTCGTGAGTGATTTCCTATAAATATTTTTTATAAACTTTATATCAAAGTAACGATGGTCTTGCGGTGTGAGGTATGCAAAATCTCCAACTATTATCATCCGAACCTGAGTTTCCACAAGTAAGTAAAAGTAAATGAAAGACAGTAGTACAGTGGGCACCATTTTGTGATGTGATTAATTAATATTTTATAATACTTACCTATGTATGTGATATTAATGGATAATCTGATATGTTTGCAGTCATTTACCAACCTCTATTAAATCATTTTTGAACTAAATACTTCTTTGGTTTCATCGCAGTGGTTTTGCAAGGACACGGAAAAATTTCGTGACACAGCAAAATAACTATTTTGTGTTAATTAACCTTCAGAACTCATATCTAATCCAAACTAACTCAATCTAACCCACACATTATAAATAAAACATAAATATATTTTAAATAATGCACTCGAATAAATACCATCATTTCAAATTAAACGTATTTACTTTATTGAAATTATTATTATGATGGACTCACATTTTCAACGTCTACGTCTATGAACTTTCCTTGCTTTCGTTCAGGCGGGGGCGGGCAATACTACATTTAGTAGTGGGGACGAAGTTTGACAAAAGTTTGTACACCATACATAAAAATATAAGGAGGCGGGACAATCGTTTTGTTGATATTTTTGCAAGATTTCGGATTTTTATAAATGAGTTGTCGGGTCTCTTTAGGTTAAATGTTTTTGGTCAAAATCTAAACAAATCCTGGCCTTCTTTGACCTGCTTTGAATGTGTCATCTACACTATCTCGATTCCTGAAAAGAAAATGTTAAAGGTATATTCATTTGACTAAAATATTTTTAATCTTAAATATTTATTAACAATGTCAGATATGCTATGTTTTGAGTACAAATTAAAGTAGAGTAAATGAAGTAGTTGAAAGAAATACTGTTTTTTCCATGTTCTGTATTATAATACATACTTATGTAAAAATATAATTTTGGAGATCTAAACATATTTCTGTGAAATGAAACACACCGCTTATGTAAAGTAATTTTGTTGTCTTACCGTGTAGCAATATTTTCATAAATGTTCTTTAAATTCCCTCTTTCTTGTGGACAAACTTGCATCAATAGTCTTTTAAAGTGATTTCCTGCAATATAGATTAGATAGTTATATTTAGCAATTATCATTTCTCCAGCAGCATTAAGCTGGCCTGATGCTGTACACTGTAGTCTGTGCAACTGTTTACATCCCAAATACTATCTAAAATAAATAAATTCCATAAAATATAACTATTATGTGTAGCATTATGTAAAAAGTAAGAGGTTTTTGTATGAAATTTGACCCAATGGATTATATTTGCCAAATATGTAAATGACGCTACTGTACTGTTTCGGATTTCGGGTAGGATTTCTTATTTATTTAAATACAGATAAACAGATAACATGTTTCGGTACACTATACCGGGGTCTGGTGCAGATAAGGTAACTTCTTAATAATGGGTTTTTTGGAAAAATTTTGGTACCAATCAATTCATTTTTTTATTCGCTTACCAAAAAAGTGAGGATCATCGAGATATTTTCACGTTTTTTTGGTAAAAAATTGATATTAAATGTTCGTAATGTCGGTGCAATAAGCCATATTTCCATTACAGACGCGACGTTTTTAAAGCAATTTAAGCATCAAGTAGGCTTTGCAAAATGCGAGGCAAAATGTCAAAGTTAACAAAAGCCAAATTTAAAACCGTTAATGTCGATTTGTTGACAGCATTTCGAAAGCTTTTTAAAGATCGTGATCGAAACGCAATAAAAATGGAAATTCAAGGTTCATTAGAGCTATATGAAATCGTATTAAATTATAGCAATGAGAACTATACAATTTTTTAGTAGGTAAAGTATTACTGCACAATTAAACAGCGGGCGGACAAACCATTTGGATTTTTTTTTATTGCAACGGATGCCGTAAGCAGAGTACAAATAATATCGAGTAGATTCACTAGCGTTTGATGTTTTTGGATCAAACGCAAAAGCCGCAGCACGGTAAAAAATTAGTTTTTACTCTACCTGCAGCAGCAAGCAGCCTGTGAGGGGAGATTCAAAAAGTATTAGCTGATGCAAAATTATTTCCTCGGTTATTATTTGATACACGATATTTCAAAGGGCGATTAAGGTAATTTTTAATACGTGATTCAAATGAATAAAACGATGTAATAAAGTTATACAAAGTAGTAACGTATACTAAATTCAAAAACATTATAAATAAAGGTAATAACTATTAAAATAATTTATTTGACAGTTTGTAACTTGATTCATCTATTAAAACATGTATAAAGCAGAAGGTTCAAAGTACCTGAGACATATTTTGGGAATTAAAAAATATAAAAAGGACAAATTAAGCTAGTAAAGTAAATTTATAGCTTCTTACAAGTCTAAACACTTCATTACTCGCGCTACGAGTATTTCTCTCACATTTTCTGCGAAATCGTCAGTTTTTGGAGATGGCTTTGCGGACGGAGTTGTCCTCCACTACTCTAGCTGACTTATTTGGCGTCCTCTTTAACATAGCCAATTAACCGGGTGCATTTCTCAAATGATTGGCTGCATTTGTGAGAATTTCTTTCATCGCGCTACGTCTGCCGTAGTACTTTTAACATTGAAAATGTTTCTGTTTTGCTGTTATGGGGCATCAAATTGCGAAAAACTGCATGCTACATTTGACACACATGATGTCATATGCGTGATGAACTACTAACCCAAACTAACCAAAAGTAATCAAAAGCACCAAAAAGAACTAAATGTATCGGAACAGATTAAAAAAATTAAAGTAAGACTAACTCAAATTATCCGAACTTTTGCAGCTAACCAAAACTAACCAAATACATTAAAATTTGTTATAACGTATTGGATCCGGTTCAAATTACTAAAATAAATTGGAACTAACTGAAACTAACCGAAAGTTGAGTGAACAACTAACCAAAAGCACCAAAAACGCCTAAACCGTATCGGGCAAATTACAAATATTAAAGTAAGTTAAAATTAACTTAAATTAACCGAATTTTGGCGACTAACCAAAACTAACCGAAAACATTAAATTTGATTGTAACGTATCGGAGTCGGTTCAAGTGACTAAAATGAATTAAAACTAACTGAACTTAAAGAAATGCCTTTTTAACATTATAATATTTTTTAACATAATTATAAAAAAATAAAAAAAGGTGCCGATATGAAGACCTAAAAAATTACCCTCCACTTGTAGATAGGAAAATCTATTAATATATAACTTGCAATGACGTTACGGTAGATAATAATTCTAACCTGTTCCGAATTGTTTTAGACCGTTCTTTCGCTTTTGCTTACTTTTAGTTAGTTTTGTTTAGCCGTTTAATTAACTTTCGGTTAGTTTCAGTTACATCCTATTTATTTTAGTCATTCGAACCGACTCCGATACGTTATAATCAAATTTAGTGTTTTTCGTTACTTTTGGTTAGTCGTCAATGGTCTGCTCGTCTTGGTTAGTTTTAACTTACTTTAATTTTTGTAACCTATTCCGATACGGTTTAGTGCTTTTGGTTACTTTTGATTAGTTTTGGTTTGCCATTCAATCAGATTTCTGTTAGTTTTAGTTGGTTTTTATATATTTTAGAATTTGCACCGGTTCAAATACGTTACGAGTATAATTAATTTTAATGTTTTTGGTTAATTTTAGTTAGTCGCCGAAATTCGGCTAATTTAAGTGAGTTTCAACTTACTTTAATATTTTAAATCTATTTTGATTTATGTTTTCGCTTTTCTGGTTACTTTTGGTTAGCTTTGTTGTTCTATCAACTTTCGGTTAATTTCAGTTAGTTTAAATTTATTATAGTCATTTGAACCAGTTCCAATACGTTATTACCTATTTTACTGTTTTTGGTTAGTTAAGGTTAGTCGCCAAAATTCAGTTAATTTGGGTTAATTTTATCTTACTCCAATATTTTTAATCTATTACGATACGTTTTAGCCGGTTTCGGTGCTTTTAGTTTTTTTTGGCTAGTCATTCAATCAGCTTTCGGTTACTTTCAGTTAGCTCCAATTTATTTTACTCATTTGAAGCGGTTCCGATACATTATAACCAATTTAAATGTTTTTGGTAAAATTATGTCAGTAGCCAACTAATATTTTTAATCTGTTCCGATAGGTTTAAGCCCTTAGTGCTTTTGGTTACTTTGGCCAGTTTTGATTAGGCGTGCAATCAACTTTTTGTTAATTACAGTTAGTTTCAATTTATATTAGTAATTTGAACGGACGTACTTTATAAC
The DNA here is from genome assembly GCA_016904865.1 of Pissodes strobi. Taxonomy (NCBI): domain Eukaryota; kingdom Metazoa; phylum Arthropoda; class Insecta; order Coleoptera; family Curculionidae; genus Pissodes; species Pissodes strobi. Next base: position 28,043 of record JAEQML010056776.1, read on the forward strand.
CAATTTTAATGTTTTTGGTTAGTCGCCTAAATTCGGTTACTTTGTGGGTTAGTTTCAACTTACTTTAATATTTTAATTTTTAATATTTTAATTAATTATTAAAACATAAACGGATTTTTGCTCACGCTAGTAGTGACGGGCATTTAATTTTTACCGTACTTGTTTTCTTTTCTTACTATTGTCTTTATCCATATTTAGGTAAATAACAAAATTTTAATAAAGACATATTTGTTAAACCGATTATACGTGTAATTGAAAAACTGCATATTATTAAAAAATTATTATAAATCTTAACTGATAGGGTCTTTGGGGCATCTAAAAAATGAAAATCCGTCACCCACTTTTGCAATACAATAATTATCCGCACAACAATATCTCGCCATAGTAAGGATCTTAATAATTATTTAATTCAACGCGACCCAACAGTACAGACAAGGCGTTTGCACACTGACCGTAAATTCTCCCTCGTAGTGTAGCCACAACTGGCCGCGAACGAGATTGATCCGGATTCTCTTTGAAGGTAAAAACTGTCGGCGAAATTGGAAATTTGTCTCGAGTGAACCTACCGTATATACTTATTTATACCGTGCCGTAAGCAGTACTTAGTGTTAATAGGATCGTCTTTTGAAAAATCGAAAGTACCAATTCGGCAGCAACTATGCCTTTTTTGGCACTGGTCATGCGGAATGATATCGGGACTAGCGTTTAAAGATCCTTTACACAAATAGTGCACTATGTAAAAATCGACCTCTCCTATTGGTCGATCCATCTCGTATTACGATATGTCTGCGTGATGCAATCGATTTCTATCCAGAGCTCTAGTGGTGTAGAGGTTTAGATCGTTGGGTCTCATCTGGAAAACGCGGGTTCGAACCCCGTTGCTTTTTTTTATTATTTTTTTAAGATTATGTTTCTAAACAGCTTTTTTTCTTGATTTTGGGTATGTCTTGGGTTAGATTGGGTTAGCACCTGGTTGGTTTCCTTTTCTTGAGCCCCCGTAGCGAGCGAAGCGAGCGGAGGGCCATGCGGATCGACCAATGAGAAAGGTCGATTTTTATATAGTGCACTATTTGTGTAAAGGATCTTATAATGTTCGGGACTAGCAACGGCAGAATTAGGAGCAGGAATAAGGAAGAAAAGTATAATACAAATATACAGATATTTAAGAGATATTTGTTCTTGGTATTTGCTTCGCGCAAGCCATTCGTCATGCATGTGCGTAGTGCATAAAACGAGACGAAACTAACCCAAGCTAACCGAAATTGTTTCTCCAAGGTGTGAATGAAGAATGGATTGCGCGAAGCGCAAGCCATTCTTCATGCAAGTCCATAGTGTATAAAACGTGACGGAACTAAACCAAGCCAACCGAAATTGTTTCTCAGAGGTTTGAATGAAGAACCCAAGCTAACTAACTCACCCAAATTAACCCAAGCTAACCGAAATTGTTTCTCCAAGTTGTGAATGAAGAATGGCTTGCGCTTCGCGCAAGCCATTCTTCATGGAAGTGCGTAGTGCATAAAACGAGACGGAACTAACCCAAGCTAACCCAAATTAGCCCAAGATAACCGAAATTGTTCCCGTACGTGCATAAACGAGACGTAACTAACCCAAGCTAACGGAAATTGTTTCTCCGAGGTTTGAATGAAAAATGGCTTGCAAGTGCGTAGTGCATAAAACGAGACGGAACTAACCCAAACTAACCCAAGCTAACCGAAATTGTTTATCAGAGGTTTGAATGAAGAATGGCTTATGCGTTGTGCATAAAACGAGACGGAACTAACCCATGCTAACCCAAACTATCCCAAATCAACCCAAGATAACCGAAATTGTTCCTGTACGTGCATAAACGAGACGGAACCAACCCAAGCTAACGGAAATTGTTTCTCCGAGGTTTGAATGAAGAATGGCTTGCGCTTCGCGCAAGCTATTCTTCATACAAATGCGTAGTGCATAAAACGAGACGGAACTAACCCAAGCTAACCCTAGTTAACCGAAATTGTTTCCCGTACGTTTGCATGAAAAATGGCCATTCTTCATGCACGTGCGTAGTGTTTAAACCGAGACGATTCATGCAAGTGCGTAGTTCATAAAACGAGACGAAACTAACCCAAACTAACCCAAGCTAACCCAAACTAACCCAAGCTAACCGAAATTCTTTCTCCGAGGTGTGAATGAAGCCATTCTTCAAGCACGTGCGTAGTGCATAAAACAAGACGGAGCTAACCCAAAGGTAACTCAAACTAACTCGGAGTAGTTCGGACTATGTCGTAGGTAACGCAGAGTAGCTTGTCGTAAGTAATGCGGAGTGGCTCGTAGTAGCTTGGAGTAGGTCGTAAGTAGCTTGGACTAGGTCGTAAGTAACGCGGACTGGCTCGGAGTAGCTTGGATCAGGTCATAAGTAGCTCAGAGTAGTGTGTACATTGCTCGAACTAGGGCGTAGGTAGCGCGGTGTGGCTCTGACTAGCTTGGAGTGGTGGGAGTAGCTCGTAGGTAACGCAGACTGGCTTGGAGTATGTCGTAGGTATCGCGGAGTAGCTTGGAGTAGGTCGTAAATAGCGCGGAGTGACTCAGACTAGCTTGGAGTAGGTCATAAGTAACTTAGACCAGTTTGGAGTATGATATAGACAACCGAGACTAGGTTGGAGAAGGTCGTAGGTAGCGCGGAGTAGGTGGTAAGTAGTGCGGAGTTGCTTGAAGTAACTAGGAGCAGATCGTAAGTAGCTTAGAGTAGCTTGGAGTAGATCGTGGGGAGCTCGGAGTAGGTCGTAACATTGTTTATATTTATATAACCAATGGTCGTAAGTAGCTTGGAGTGTAGTTCATAATAAGTCGTAAGTAGTTTCAATTATTACTCACTTCTCTCGCTCGAATAGCAGACACAACAACCAACCGAAAGTAAGTAAAAAAATAAATTATTTTATAGAACAGATTTCATTACATTAATTTGAGTTCGCTTTACTCCCGGAGTGTGCGGAGGCCAACCTGGCCAACGCATGAAATGTAGTGCGCTTATTTGGCTTACTTTGGATTGGCTAAAGGGCGATCACATTGCCTTATTTTCAATAAGAGAAATATGCAACGTTTGGCAACCTTGACCGAGACCTCCGTGTCAGTATGTCAAATATCAATTATTTACATTTACCGTTTTAAAATTTTTAAATTTGCTTGCTTCAGGTTTGATCTTGATTTTCACCTGCGCAAGTAGTATTTAAGGTGTTTTAGTGATTTTACACAAGTTTAAACTTAAAACTTGAACTTTGGAGACACAAATGTGGTGGTTCTTAAAATTTTCTTGGCTTTATCTCAACCAGAATCGCTTAAACTACTCTAGACATCCCCTTGAAAACAAAAGAAAGTTTGCAAGGCGGGCAACTTAGAAATTATTATCTTTTCAACCAGACCCTATGTAAGTTGCAATAATTTTAAAGTTTTTAATAATTTGCATATTAAAATATTCACAAAATGAATGAGAGTTGTATTTATCAAAAAATATTGAGTTTTTTTTTTGTCAAATTTCCCATTTGAAAAATACTACTTGATGCTTAAATTGTCTTTAAAACGTCACTTCTGACATAAAAGTATGGCTTATTGCACCGACATTACGAACATTTAATATCAATTTTTTACCAAAAAAACGTGATAATATCTCGATGATCCTCACTTTTTTTGAAAGAAAATAAAAAAACGAATCGATTGGTACCAAAATTTTTCCAAAAAACCCATTATTAAGAAGTTACCTTATGTGCACCAGAACCGAAAAAAAATTGCGGATTCCCTATATTTAAGCCGAAAAAAAGGCCCCAAAGTTCGAGTTTTGAGGTTAATGCCGTAGAACAGCGAACTTCCTCTACTACTTTACTGCACTTTTCTTTGCTTTGTTGACTTTGTTTGAAAGCTTACCTTAAATAGAACAGCTTAGAACACAAAAATTAATTAAATTTGCTAATATATCAAAATAGTTTTAAAAATTTATGTCATACTAACAATAATCAACAATCAATCCAAGACGAATAAAGCCCATTGATTTGACAAATCAATGATAAAGCCATAGAGGAATATAAAAATAAAGAGAGTGTTTTATTCTTATGGGAAAATTGGCATTGAGTTTTGACTTTGACCGCTGCCCTGCGCAATTCCAGCCGCGCATGGAGGAGCTAGCGTCAGTGGAACTAAAAGCACAGCTTACTATAAATTATCTAGTAAGCTGTGCTAAAAGTATGCTATCGAGAATTCACAAATGGCGGTTTGACGGTTGTTGATTAAAGAAAGCCGGTTTAATCAATTTATTATTTTAATTTAAAATTGTTCTGGGGCGATGGTGGATGGAGGTATTGGTGGTGCGAGTAGCAGCCGTGGGTAAGCAGCTATTTTTTTTGTGAATTTTGTTCTTGCAATATTTAAAAACTGTTAAATTTCATTTTGGGTTCTATTCGAGTTAATTAGTTTTTGAATATTAGAAATATATTGTGATATGTCAACACTATTTACCTATTTTGTTCTGTTAAGAATTTTTTTTTATGATATTTTGATTGCATTTACTATCGCACGTTTTTTAATAAACTTTGTAACAAAATACAAAATGTGTATATTTCCTTACACCCTAAACTATTCCTAGGTCCAAACAACGCCTAAAGTTTAATGTATAATCGCATTTAATTCAACCAGGCGCATTATAGATTTATCTGCGATAAACTAATGTATTTACAGGGTTCTCTCTTTGCTTTAATCTCGATTAAGAAAAACGCTGTAATAGTTTGTTGCAGATAAATTCATAAACCGTCTAGTTATATGGAATACGACTAAAATAAAAATAACATTTGAATAGCCCGCCGCCTTTCTTCTGTCGATAAAACAGGAACATGTTTTGTCGACATAGATTATTAGCATTAGTTCAGTAAGCCGCCCTTAGTGTCGTATAAGTAAACATCATACGTCATTATTGTCAATTGTCATTAAACGGTGAGCTAATATTTTACAAGGGAAGGAGTACTCTCTTTACTTTTATATTCCTTTATGGCAGCTTAGTACAACAATCAGCTGGGAGTCTCTCGGCCGGCATCTTTGAAGTATTGGCCGGATTGGCCCGGAACAGAAAAAGATGCAAGATAGGCGAAACTCGCGCTGTCGCTCTCGCACCGGGGAGAGAATCCAGCGCCGTATTAAGGATATTTTATTTTTGAATTACAGTACCGTATTTTCAGGTTATTGGTTAAACTCGGGTACAAGGTGCTATGCCGATTATTAGTGATTATCGTATTCATGAGGGAAAAA
>JAEQML010056777.1:0-33311 GCA_016904865.1 Pissodes strobi
CAGTGGCCTGTAAGATCGTGTGATCTGACTCCGCTCGACTTTTTTTTTATGGGGCTTCCTCAAGGACAAAGTCTATTCTAACAATCCGCAGACGATTAATGACCTGAAGCACAACATTTCCGAAGTTATTGGTGAAATTGAATCGCAATTGTGTCAAAAAGTTACTGATAATTTTAAGAAAAGGATGGTTATCTGTAGAAACAGCAGAGGAGGACATTTGGGGAATATTATTTTTAAAACATAACTCCCAAACCTCTATATTTTGTTGATATAAAAATAGATATTATTTTTCTACTATTGTTGGTTTTATTTAAAAACAAAATCCCGAAGTTCCTATTGGGACACCCTTTATATGTGTTCTAAAAATAAAATCTTTAATTAGAAATGTGTATTTAATGATATTGAAATATTGTTAAACAATTTGGTGAGAGTTTAAAAGTTGTGCATGACTTTCGGATTAAAAAAAAAACATTCAACTGCGGCACATTTTAGCAAAAAAAATTGCCGCGCCTATAAAAACGCAAGGCACCGAAAGGAGGCGCTCTTCCCATTAGCTAGTTTCCTGATCCCCCACACTGCCACATCCACACTTTGATTCTCACTACATCCCAGCATTTCTACATGCTATCCACTCCAACTAGACATTTACGTTGTCAATCACGTAAAACTTGGAAAATAATGTTGTATTATATAATTTTAAAAGTTTATTTCGTCCTTTAGTAAATCCTACCCGTTTTAAAGACATTACGTAATATGTCCTTAACTAGACTACAACCAAATAAAATTTCTGCTCCAGTTGACGAGTCGGTCTTTTTAAAAATGTTTGAAGTAGTTTTGCGAACGCACTCCAATCGAAATATCGACCGGGTATTCTCTCGTATTTGAATTACTACAACTACAAATATTTTTCTTTTTAAACCTTAATCTGAAGTGTGTTAATAGATTTAGGTATTAAATAACTAATAAATTGTTCAAGTATATTTTAATTTAGCAAATATTTATGGCTTTTCCTTTATTTTGCACCGGGCTTAAATTAGTGATAGAAATGAGTAGTATGAATGTTTTATTGAGATCAAAACTGAAACTCAATTTGTAAGTCAAATAGACGTATCGATTTAAACATATTTTCAATTAATTGGTTTAAAGCGGATTGGTAAACAGTTACGTTCAATATGTTGTCTGTTGAAACAGAGCAGGCAGGTTTAGTTTAGTTTGGATTAGTTATTACGCTTTTCACGAAAAATTAACGTAGTGGTATTTTTCAAAATTTTCGGCCTTATATGATGATTTGAAAATAATTCTGTTAGATTTTTTTTGCTATAAATTGCTATACCCCTGATTAAATATTTCTGGCAATACTGCTAAATATAGTAGTTAGTTTTACTCAAAATTAAACTTGTGTAGTCATGAAAGAAAATAGGTCAATAAAGCCAGCTCCAAAATAAAACGACCTTTTCGGTTCAGTTTTCGCTGGTTTTATGTAAATAATCAGGAAAAAAAACACAATTAACTCAAATTAACAGAAACTCTAAATTGGGATGATCACCATAACTTTAAATCAATCTCCATTTGAAAGAAATGTATGATCATATACACCGTCTTGTTCTAGCAACTTTAGGAGCAAATAGTTTGAACAGATATATTTTAACGATATTATAAAGGCTAAGGTAATCTGATGACTAAATTAACTTTAAAATATCCGGAATTCCAGATTTTCACAAAATTTTGCTAGATTTTGGAAAAAATCGCGATTTAAAAAAATAGCAAACTACGGTGTCCACTGTTCAATAGAACGAAATGATTTTATTTTTAAAACTACAAATAGGGCGATAATTTTCAAGTGTAGCAAGCTCAAAAATATAGGCGTGATAGCAGAAAATTATATTTTTCCAGAAAATTTAAGAAATTGATGAGTCGATTAGCAATTTTGCCTTGCTTCAAAATATTGAAACACTAACTAAGAAAATGTGCTTAGTAATTAATTCGATGCCGTAGATGAAGAAAAAATAGTAAGTTTTTCTCCAGTCGATCTGGATTTCTCGTTTCTTACAAAAAAAAATGCACCATTCCATAAGGAAGGAATTCTTTAAGGTGCTATGATATATTTCACGTACTTTATAGCCACTCAACGAGTTAAAACTGTCACAGCTTTAAAAAAATTATAATTCCATAACCATTCGTTTGTATAGAAAATGACGATCACTTTTGAATTCGGCAAGCTTGAGAATATACCCGTAGTATTAGAAAATATAAATTAAGAAAATTGCCATTTCCTATGCCGCCCTTAAAAATATCGAACATTTTTAGTGTCTATAATGTTTCGTAAATATTAAAAGTTTTTGATTTTGTTCCAGTTAATTCGATGGCGTATATGAAAATAAAATTAATACACATCCTCCACTGACGCATACAGAGATTGAGTATGGGGGGGAGAAATAGCCAAAATACTTAAGACTCGAAAAAATTAAGATACTAATACATAAAAAGTAAGGTTTTTAAAGTTTTGACGGATCCGCCTCTGTGTTCTTCTGATCAATCCGAATTTCGATTTTTTTGCGAGCATTTCACCAAAAAAATTATCCTGTGATAATTGCGATTCAAAAATTAATGGAATAATATGACAGCAAAATACGAGTTTCACTCTTCAATGACTCTACAAATCTTGAAGCTTCTATAATATGTCCCACATCTTTTATGGTGCTCAAATAAAGTAAATTTCAAATACTATAGCGACTTAAGGACAATCCAATATCATGAAATACATAAAACCGGAAACCCAAGAACTACCGTCCCGCTACAATGAAATATATGGGAAACTGTATCCCAATATCCTTCGTATTATATCCCCCTTACCCCCTTTCAAGCTGACTTATGAAATTTGCTTTTTGCCGACCCTGTCTATCCCTCCGAAATCGATATCGGTGTCCCGTTGGGACGATTCACTTTTAATCTGATTGATTAGTTCACTTTGTTTGCCTGCCATTCCTGATTATCCCCGGCGTTTTGTTTCTATTTTGATTTGCGGTTTTCAATTTTGTCGACGAAGTTTTCAAAGTAATTGTGGGAGCTCGGAATATTCGATCAGCATTTTTACGAAAAGATCCAAGATGAATTAGCGAAATTTTCACTGGAATGTACAGAAGAATAATTTGAAAAACCTAGCGCGTTTTATTAATTTTTTGTGCTCCTGCTGCATAAAAATGGGTGTGGTAACTAAAAATAAGAACATGATACCTGCGAGGTCTCACGGTTGATGATAGGTGCTAGACGGAATTAAGCTTTATCAAGAAGTAGAATCCAAAAGTAAGTATGCACGAATTTTTCATTTCACAGGTGTGGTGCGGACAAACGAAAAAATTTTATTTTAAAACACACATCTTATATACAAAGTGCCACCAATAGAAGAATTATTAATTGGTGCAATTTTCACCACGGAATTTAATCGAACAGAGATATCATAAAAGTATTAAAACTCTCCGCCCTACTCAGCTTGATACCAAGCAGTTAGCCCAAACATCAAAGTGAATATACCCCATTCACTGTTTCTTCAAATATGATAATTTAGTTTTGGTTAGTTTAGGTCAAACTCAGAACTTCAAATACATATGCAGCTTAATCATATCCAACATTGTATGACTATGAGAACACTCTTTAATATAAGCCCAAGAAATGAGTGACCGTTAACATTCAGTGTATTTTCTTAAAATGTGTTTCGGTAGGACGTTTTTAATTTACCTTTAAAGGATCTTAGGTATATATGCGGCTTAAGACTAATACCAGCCTTAACTTTTCATTTTAACACGCTATTTAATGTCGTGGTTTTGAACGTGGTTTTTAATATAAACTCAACAAATGAGTGATCGTCAAGTATATTCAGTGTCTTTTGTAAAAAATGTGCTTCGGTAGGACGTTTTTGATTTAATTTTCATAGACCAGGCTGTTCATTTATATATAGCTTAAGACCAATCATAACCTATAACTCATATGATCACGCCTTAATATAGTCACAATAAATACATTGAGTGATTTTTCTAAAAAATGTATTCCGATAGGAGTCTATAATTTAGTTTTTAATGGCTCAGCTCTTCAAATGTATATGCAGCTTAAGATTGTAACGAATTAGTGCGCCACACGTTGGTTGTGCCACTTTGTAATGAATTGATCCGTTGGGCGTCACTTAATAATAAAATGCTAGCTCAGTGGCCAATTTGTAAGGATAAATTTAGTTGGACACTAATTTATAGCGGAAGTTAATTTATTTACTTTAATTAAGTACGAGATTCGTTTTCTCTGAAGGGGTGAGTTGTCTCTTGCATTAATTATATTTTTTTATATGGTGGGCGCCAGAGTTCTTAGAGACAATGCGAACAGAAAATTAATACTTAAATATCAATAACTATAAAGATAAGAATGTCAGAAATTTGTCCTTATAATTCCAGTCTCACAGATCTCGATATTGCGATAAAGTAAACAAAATAATTCTAAAAGAATAATATATTAATTTTATAATTAATTTACAAATATAAGTGATGAAATTTGAAAAATTGAAATCTATATAATCAGATGTAAATATAACTTATGAAATTTTAGTTTTTGAATAAATTGACTAGCAATGAGAATAAAAATTAATGTAAAATTTTAAAACGATAACAGTGGTCTTTACACATTTATTTCTCTTCTGATTGGCTAATACTTAGCTTGTCCAACCATCCTGAAACCATTCAACCGTATTGGGACCTTACTGGAACCGCTTCTGCCTATTCCCAAGTTCAATTGAGTTAGGGCTATCTAGGGCTTACTGGTCATCTCAGTGTCGGCTCTCTCTACAGGTCTGGCACAGCGACGTGGACAAACACATGCAAAAAAATAATTATCCAGTCTTAGATCAATGTATATCGCTAACAAAAATATATTCAGGGAAATATCCTGTGGATCTCAGCTGGTCGATCACACAGGAGAAACCGCGGTCCAAAATTTGTACACTGATTTCAAAATAATAGAGATTTCACGGATTTCACAAAAGAATACAATGATTGTGCTGGGATTACAATGATTTCAAGCGGATTGCAAAGAATTCAATGGGATTGCGAAGATTGCATAGATTGCAAGGAGAATTCATGGATTACAGAAAGAATGTAGGGATTGCAAAGAAGAATAAAACAAAAATATTCTGATTTTATAATGTAATATACTGCCAATTTAAAACAAAAATGATGTTTAAACATTTAAGGTAAGCTCTTATTTAAAGTAATACTATCTTTTTAAGCCAAAAAATAGAGAACAAAAAACTATTCAGAGCTGTTTATTAATTATCCCAATTAGACAGTTTTTTTACAGATACTTATGATATGTCCTTAACAACCAAAACTTATATCACACTATTACAAAAGTTACATTTTCTATGGCAACTATAAATGAAATAAAATACATAACAAAATAACATTAAAATCCTAATGATATATTCTAATATCACCCCAAGTAAAAACAACTCGTAACAAGAATAATCTAGAAAATAATATATTATAAAATACAATAATATAAAATATGAAAAGATGCTTAGATGTACAGGGTGGCTCGTTTTCGTGTCACCTATTGCAATTTTGCATATAAATAATAAAAAAATAATAATTTATAGGCAAAATTCCAATAGGTGTGTTTTTCCATCAAAGTACCTATAATATCAAGTAGTATGATTATAAATTGTTCATGTTCACTATTAAATAAATTTTTAATTGGTTAAAAGTTGAAAATATTTTATCTTTGCACTAAGCAACTTGTTTGAGTAATAGTTCATGGTCATATTCTCGTAAAAAATAATTTAGCAATTTTTTACTTTTACCTAATACGGACTCCAATTTTCCACTTAATACAAAAAACGAAATAAAATTTTTATAGAATATAAAGATTTCAAAAGTACCTAACTTAAATTATTTAAAATTACGCCAAAGCAAAATATTTAATTTAAAAAAAAAATTAAAAATTAAAAAAAAAATAAAAACATATACTCATATTAATAACGCCAACACCATCTGAAAAACGATCAAAAAAATTAAAGTTCGTATTTAAAAAAAGAAAGTTGATGGTGATCCCTTGAAGACGAAACGTAGGATTTCAAACTGGATACCATCATTGGATAGAGCGGAGGAAGTGGCAATGCAAAAGTGCAATTCAATTTGAGATTCCTTTTTAAATAAGCCCAGGAAAAAAATAAAACTATTTTTCAAAATTTCGGTCTTTTCCGGATATCTCCGGAAATACTCCGAATTTTAAACTTTTCTAAAGTGCATATTGTTAGGCACCTAACTGCGCAATTTTGCCTTAATGTGACCGACACTGTATCTCTTACGGTTTTCGAGTTCCCCATACATAGACACGAATTCGAGCCACGCTGTACAGGGTGGCTCGAATTCGTGTCTATGTATGGGGAACTCAAAAACCGTAAGATATACAGTGCCGGTCAAATTAAGGCAAAATTGCGCATTTAAGTGCCTAACAATATGCCGTTTAGAAAGTTCCGAGTATTTACGGAGATATCCGGAAAAAACGAAATTTTGAAAAATCGTTTTATTTTTTTCCTGCGCTTATTTAAAAATGGATTTCAAATCTAATTGCACTTTCCCATTGCCACTTTTTGCGCTCTATCCAATGATGATATCCAGTTTGAAATCCGACTTTTCGTCTTCAAGGGATCATCATCAACATTCTTTTTTTAGATACGAACTTTAATTTATTTTATCGTTTTTCACATGGTATTGGCGTTATTAATATGAGCATGTGTTTTTCTTTTTATTTTTATTTTTTAAATTTTTATAATTTTTTTTTATTTTTATTTTATATATTTTGCTTTGGAGTGCTTTTAAATGATTTAAGGTAGGTACTTTTGACATTTTCATATTCTATAAAAATATTTTATTTGTTTTTTGCATTAAGTGGAAAATTGCAGTGGCGTGCACACAATGAAAGCACAAATGCATTGCCTACCCTGATGTTTTGACATTTTTTATATTTTCCCATTAAATTTTAATCCCGATAATATAAATTATAATTTTACTAATAAGTATAATCCAAATTTAAAAAGCTTATCTTAAGCGCCAATTAAAATATTAATTATATTATAGAAAAACATCACAGTCTACCACTCATATTACGCTACCTATATTAAACGGAATAATATTCTCCGACGGCAATCCGCTAAAAAGCATTCCATAACAAACCGAAGGCATGCATTTATACCGTCAATACTGGATTTACTATGGAAGCGAAAAGCAATGCTTGAAAAAAGACAGCCAAATGAAACGTTACATAAAAAGAAAAGATACAAAGCATGCGAAGATGGTCCGGGCCGACGCGACGCGACGCAACGATAAGTGCTGTTGCCAAAATGTGCTCTCTTTAATTAATATTTTGATAGCCATTCTCTTTTACCAAGGATCATATTGTTATTGGTTTTTTGTGCTTTATTAATTGGTTTGAAAGCGATTACCGGTTACATCATTACAGGGTTTGGTTAAGAAAGCTTTATTATTTAATAATGTTTAAAATTACAGTACATAGGGCATCCCTAAATTTATTAATATTTCGATATCTGGGTATTAATAACGCCATGCACTTTTTTTTTTGCAAGAAACTGAAATCCGATAATACAACCATAAATAAGAATAATCTCAGGTTCCCTTTTCCATGTGCCCTATTCTTGTGTGAGATTGGGATTTGACGCCCTGCGCTTTTAGTTATAGTTTTGAAAGTTTAGTTAGTTTAGTACCTATACAAGGGGTTGTTGTTTTCTTTGTGGGTTAGTTTTGTTGGTTAGAAAGAAAACCTCGATATTTTAATAAAAAAATCCATGACATTTATTAGTGGCTCTGCAGGTGTCGTCATAAAATTAAAATGTATTGTTGGTTAGCTTACTCTTGGGTGAAGAAGGCAATGTGTAGAGTAAACGTGGGTATATTGATTTAAATAATGTGTCAAATGCCTCAGAAAAACAAGGTCAGTCCACTAACCATTTACAGCGCGTTTTCTTTGCATAGTTTTGGCGAAACTTGAATTGAAAAGGCTTTATGCCTACATTTTTTTGGAGCCTCAAAATGGACGTTTTTGGGCGTGGCACCTGAAAAAAAATTCTACCTACGGCGACGCCTGCAGCGGGCTTACTCCTTCTGTATCATTTTCTGTTATGTTGCCTACCCTCTCCTAAATGGCACTGCACGCCACTGGAAAATTGGAGCCCGTATTAAAAATTAAAAATAGTAAAATTATTTTTTTGCGGAAATATGGTCATGAACTATTACTCAAACAAGTTGCTTAGTGCATTTTATTTATAAGCAAAATTCCAATAGGTGTTGTTCCATCAAAGTTTCTATAGTATCACGTAGTATGATTATAAATTGTTGATGTTCTCTGTTAAATAATTTTTTTAATTGGTTAAAAGTTGGAAATATTTTATCTTTGCAGTAAGCAACTTGTTTCAGTAATAGTTCATGGCCATATTCTCGTAAGAAATAATTTTACTATTTTTTATTTTTAATACGCTTATATTTTTCCACTTAATACAAAAAACAAAATAAAATATTTTTATAGTATAAAAATTTCAAAAGTACCTACCTTAAATTATTTAAAATTACGCCAAAGCAAAATATATAATTAAAAAAATAATAATAAAAATTAAAGGAAAAATAAAAAAAAATAAAAACACATAGTCATATTAATAACGCCAATACCATCTGAAAAACGATAAAAAAAATACAGTTCGTATTTAAAAAAAGAAAGTTGATGATGATTCCTTGAAGACGAAACGTCGGATTTCTAACTGGATACCATCATTAGATAGAGCGAAACAAGTGGCAATGCAAAAGTGCAATTCAATTTAAACTCCGTTTTTAAATAAGCCCAGGAAAAAAATTAAACGAATTTTAAAAATTTCGGTTTTTTCCGGATATCTCCGGTAATACTCGGAATTTTAAAACTTTCTAAACGGCATATTGCTAGGCACCTAAATGCGCAATTTTGCCTTAATTTGACCGACACTGTATCTCTTACGGTTTTCGAGTTCCCCATACATAGACACGAATTCGAACCACCCTGTACAGGGTGGCGCATTTTGGATGCATTTACGGGGTTTCTCGGTAATTAGTAAAGATAGAAGGATGCGGTTTTCGCGACACCGGGCTATTTTTTTGTTAAACAAAAGATACCGTAAACACAAATTTCCTAGGCCTCTTCGTCTTTGAGCTACAGGGCGATTTTAAAAATGTCGTATATTCGGGCACCCCTCGTATCTCAGCTACCTGATAACTTACAGAAAAGATAAAAGCGGATGCTTATAGTACTTTTTATGTAGAATTCAGTGGCGTGCCCGAAGTTTTTGCCAGAGATACTGTTTTTGAGATATGACCCAAACATATAATTTTTTAAATGGAACACCCTATTTTTTTTTGTCGTTACATTGCTTTATTTTTTCGCATAAAAATGATATATAACACTTAACATTTTCTATTTTTGGAAATGGTAAAAATTTTAAAAAATGACGAATTTAATGTTATATTTTTCTAGTTGGCTATGAATTGTATTTAAAAATTCGAAACAATACTCTATGCAAATGTTGAATTACTTAAAAAAATATTATTATCATAATATGACCCTATGTTATTTTAATACACCGGCTTGCAAACAAACTAGGCTTGAAAGGGTATTATTAGATTAAAGTAGGCCTTGGAAAGAAAAATTAAATTCACTGCTTTAAAAAAGCAGTGATTTAAAAAGTAAAAAATGGCGTATGACAATCTTTATAAATTTAATATGTTTATGTGTGCTCTGACTGCTCTGTATAACTGCAGAATCTTCTTTTATATTGTGTTTGATGGTAATCTCACATCGGATCGATATATAGACATTTTACAAGAAAATCTTTTGGAAGAAACCCAAGACATCAATGACGTTTACTTCCAACAAGATGGAGCACCAAGCCACAATGCAAGGAGAGTGGGTGAACTTCTAAACAGATATTATCATGATAAGTGGATAGGCACCTGTGGTCCTGTTAGGTGGCCACCTGGGTCACCTGACTTGACGCCTTTAGATTTTTCCTCGGATTTTTCCTTCTGGGGTTTTATAAAAAATCAAATATATAGAGTTAAAAGTAATAACGTTAATGAACTGCAAGTACGTTTTAGGAATAGTTTAAGGAAAGTAACACGATTGCATTTATATAATACATTGCGAAGTGTCGAAAAACGTTGTAGGCGGTGTCTAGAAAATAACTGCTTGCACTTTGAAAATAAGGGGAACCGAATGTTGTTTTTGTTATACCTAATATACTTAATATAGCTATAATGAATAATTAATTAAATTCAAGTAATTCTTGATTTTTGTTTCTTTATCGACTATTAAATTTAAATAAAAATAATTCATTTTATTTAAATAACTAGTTCTTGATATGATATTTTTTCAATCAGTAAAATAAAGTGTATAGAGTATTGCTTCGAATCTTTAAATAAAATTCATAGCCAACTAGAAGAATATAACATTAAATTCGCCATTTTTTAATTTTTTATTATTTCCAAAAATGGAAAATGTTAAGTGTTATATATCATTTTTATGGGCAGAAATAAAGCAATTTAATGACGGAAAAAAATACAGGGTGTTCCATTTAAAAAATTATATGTTTGGGTCATATCTCAAAAACAGTATCTTCGGCAAAAATTTCGGGCACGCCACTGAGTTCTACGTAAAAAGTACTATGAGCATCCTCTTTTATCTTTTCTGTAAGTTATCAGGTAGCTGAGATACGAGGGGTGCCCGAAAATACAACATTTTTAAAATCGCCCTGTAGCTCAAAAACGAAGAGGCCTAGGAAAAGTGTGTTTACGGTATCTTTTGTTTAACAAAAAAATAGCCCGGTGTCGCGAAAACCACATCCTTCTATCTTTACTAATTACCGAGAAACTCCGTAAATGCATCCAAAATGCGCCACCCTGTACATACAGTCGTGCCGAGAAAATTCTGGGACAAGCATCTCCCAGGCTACAAGAAAAACATTTAGAAAAATTCACGTCATTACCATGGAAATACCTAGTTTGAACGTAAAACGGCTCGTAAAACGGTGACAAGTCATAACAACTAAAAAAACTTTGCAGCTCTCGTGGCACCTTAATAGAGGTTACTAGATTATCCGAGAGATTACCTGATACCAGAATTTTCTCGTCACGACTCCATCTGCAATAATATGAAATATGTAAATATGCTTAGATGTACCTACATATCTACTTATACAACAAAAGTAAAAATAGGAATACCTCAGTGTTTGTTTCGCCAATTTATAAACTTTTTTAATTTTTAAAAGCTCTTCTCTATTCAAGATAAAAGGCCCATTTCCAATTAGAGTTATTGAACCATAAAAGATATATTTTGACGAGACCACATCAATGTCTTCACTTTTGGGAGAATCTAAAGTAAGTTTCAAAAATTTTACCTTGTATGTGTCTGAACCAATTTTTTCTATTGTTCTTCCTATATACCATTGCTGATCATATATAACAGCATAACAACTTTCTAATAAAATTTCCTGCTGATAACTGAAGTGAAGATCTACATCGCTCTTACAGTCGGAATTGAAGGATTACATGTCTATCGAATCATTTAATTCAGGTGAACTTATTTCTTCATCCGAACTGTCGTCAGATTCTTTTTTTTTTACCTCTTTGTATCTTTTTTTATTTTTTTTAGGTAAATAACTTAAATTTGCATCGGACGCTTTTTTTTTCTTATGACCTTTAATCGAACCTTTATTATTTGATAAAAATCTTCTTAATCTATCATTGCTTAATCTTCCCGAATTTTCATCGAGTAACCAGCAAAAAGCGGTTTTTTTAATTATAACGTCCTTATTGCCTAACGTAACTTTAAAGTAAGGAGAACTCTCATCAATATTAGTGCCTTTAATTTTAGGTGAGAAATCCTTTAGTTTCAACGTCCCGTCCCTATTTTCTTGTGCAGTTTCAGTTTTAATAATGTGTGTTGTTTCAAAATCATGTTTTTCTACAATTATGTCATCAACGGTGTCACTCTCATTCTCGCTCTCAGGTTCCATATTGATTATTTCGTCAGGCTTTTTTGGTACCAGGTCGATAGATAAACAATCCTGTTTTGTGATAGTAAACCAATTTTGTTAGCCTCATTAAGTGCATCTTTTAGAGCTGTTTCTACACAACACAGGTTGTCTAAATCTCGATCCATGGTGTTATTGGATGTTGGATGTCTATAATGGTGTCCCCTCGGGTGTCCCTCTATCTTATCTCATCAACACAATAGAATGACCAAAATGGGATACCGAGTGAGATACTATGCTCTTCATGATCTAGAGATACAAAAACAAAACTATCGAAAGTTAATTTTTATACAGGTCATTCATTGATACGCCCATATCAATGATTCACCCTGTATATTAGTAGGTAATATACTCGGTAATATATATTTTATAATTATAGTAGGTATCCTACTTTGTCTTGCGAAGGAAGTAAAAATCTAAGAAATAATTTCTAAAATATATATAAGTACTGAAACTGAAATCTCAAATTAAAAACCCATACATTTTTTGTATTTTATACCCCCCAAAAAAAAAATTTAAGATGTTCCTCAAATTATGATTTCCAACGTTTTAATTGGATATTTTATATCATGTGACTACTATTATAGGGCACGCGGCGTCAAACTAAAGAGATACCCAATGTATACTAAATATAGTAACCTATTATAGGTATAGTAAATTGAATGCTTAAATTGCAGGTATTAAATAGCGTACTACGCCCTTCAATTACATGAGATAAGCCCGTTCCCAATGTTCCCATATACACTGTGGGCAAAATTAAATTGGAACCCTAATTAATGCTTAATAACTTTTTTATTTTCAAAGGATTTTTTATCATTTTTGGATATGTTATGGCCTAAGGTACTGGGATTAAAAAGAACTGTGCAAAGATGATCTACTTCAGTGGCGTACAGAAAAGGGAGTATTTTTCAAAACCAATGTATTTCAGGTCGTTGCAAAAATCGGCCAAATGAAATAAAGATGTAAAAATGGGCAAAAAAAATTTGAAAGAGTTCGGAATATTGACCATCAAAAAACCAGGTCAATACAGACAAAATTAAAATTTATACTTTAATTTTGATCAAACCATGTCTTGTGGACCAAGTTAAATTGGATCTTTTTTAATGCTTAATGAACCTTTATTATCAAAGGATTTTTTATCGTTTTTGGATATGTCATGGCCTAAGATATTAGATTCAAAAAGAAATTTGTAAAGTTGGTCTACTTCAGTGGCGTACATGAAAATTTAAAATATTTTTTTTAAATTTTTTAAATTTTAAGTAGATTCAAAATTTCTGTACGTCAATGAAGTAGACCCGCTTTGCAAAGTTTTCGTTGAATCTAATGTCTTAGGCCATAGCGTATCCAAAAATAATAAAAAATCCTTTGCAAATAAAAAGTCACTAAACATTAAAAAGGATCCAATTTAATTTGCTTGATAACTTTTTTATTTTCAAACGCTATTTTATCATTTTTGGATATGTTATGGCCTAAGACATTAGAATCAACGAAAACTTTGCAAAGCGGATCTACTTCAGTGGCGTACAGAAAAGGGGGTATTTTTCCAAACCAATGTATTTCAGGTCGGTGCAAAAATCGGCCAAGTGAAATAAAGATGTAAAAATGGACAAAAAAGATTACCACAAACAAAATTAAAATCTATACTTTCATTTTGGTAAAGCCAAGTCTCGTGGGCCAAATTAAATTGTATCCTTTTTTAATGCTTAGTGACTTTTTATTTGCAAAGGATTTTTTTATCCTTTTTGGATATGTTATGGCCTAAGGCATTAGAATCAAAGAGAACTTTACAAAGCGGGTATACTTCATTGGCGTACAAAAACTTGGAATCTACTTAAAATTTTTAAAATTAAAAAAATTATAATTTTAAATTTTAATGTACGCCACTTTACAAATTTCTTTTTGAATATAATATCTTAGGCCATGACATATCCAAAATGATAAAAAATCCTTTGAAAATAAAAGGTCATTAAGCATTAAAAAAGAATAAATTTAACTTGGCCCACAAGACATGTTTTTCCAAAATTAAAGTATCAATTTTTATTTTTGTTTGTATTGACCTAGTTTTTTAATGGTTAATATTCCGAACCCTTTCAAATATTTTTTGCCGATTTCTACATCTTTATTTCATTTGACCGATTTTTGCAATGACCTGAAATAAATTGGTTTTGAAAAATACTCCTTTTTCTGTGCCCCACTGAAGTAGACCGTCTTTGCAAAGTTCTGTGTAATCCCAATACCTTAGGCCATAGCATATCCAAAAATGATAAAAAAAAACCTTTGAAAATAAAAGGTCATTAAGCATTAAAGAATGATCAAATTTAACTTGGCCCACAAGACATGGTTTTATCTAAATTGAAGTATCAATTTTAATTTTGTTTGTATTGACCTCGTTTTTTAGTGGTCAATATTCCGAATCCTTTCAAATATTTTTTGCCCATTTTTACATCTTTATTTCATTTTGCCGTTTTTTGCAACGACCTGAAATACATTGGTTTTAAAAAATACTCCCTTTTCTGTACGCCACTGAAGTAGATCGTCTTTGCAAAGTTCTTGTTAATGCCAATACCTTAGGTCATAACATATCCAAAAATGATACAAAATCCTATGAAAATAAAAAAGTTATTAAGCATTAAATAGGGTTCCAATTTAATTTTGCCCACAGTGTAGATGTCAGTACGATGTTGCACGAAATATACCCCTTTGCGAACAGGTGTCACTGTCGATTCATATCCCGTACATCGAAAATCATTCGCAATTAAACCGAATTTAGTGGAGCGGAATAAGCTAATATTCCGTTACAAGATTAATCATAGCCGATAACTATAACTATAATATAACATTATATGAACACTTTTTAGAAACCAATCTAAGCGCTTACTAACGTCTGGTTTCCGAACGCGCTATTTAACGTCATGTTTCTGAACCCGCTTTAATATACATCCAACAAATGAATGAGCATCAAGCGCATTCACTGCCTTTTGAAAAGAACGTGTTTCGATAAACATGTTTATTTAAGTTTTTTGAGACCCGGTTTTTTTTAAGTATATACTAAGCTTAAGATTAATCTAACTGTTAACGCATTTTATGCATCATTATAAGACATAAGCTGGTATCTAATCTAAGTGCTACCTTTTGATTTTAAAATACTATTTAATGCCTTTTTTTCGAAAGGCCCCTTACTTAATAGTGGTTCAAAGATTGACCAGTGAAAGTGGAAAAACAGAAGTTTGACGGAATAAAATTAAAACGTTTAAATAACTACAAGTATAAAATATTCCGAACAAAAGTGGTTTAATTTCATCTGCTTTTACACATGTCTTCTTTTAATATATAGGTATACGGTATTCCAAAAAATGCAAGGCACATGCCAACTTTGTTTGTTAATGTAATATACTACATTTTTTATGTTTTTGAATTTTCTGTTAAATTGTGCATGTTTTTTGTATAATATAATATGTATCAAACTTAACGGTTTTCGAAATGCAGCAAATTTTCAAATTACGAAATACTATAATTTTTTCGATGTAATATCTTACCTACCTGCTGCTACCTGGAGATAAAAGTTTATTTTTAAAATATCATGGCATCTGAATGGAAGTCTGATTTATTGATTCATACTTATTTTCTGCTAATATTTTACAAAATGAGCTATTCGCCTGTTAGTTGAAAAGTTGAAAATGGTCGAGTTTTTCTTCAAGATTGATAATAATGCTACAAGAACACGGGAAAATGTTCAGAATGGTCGAAAAGTACGATGAAATATCCAGGAAATATCGCAGTTATCTAAATCGGCAAGTTTTATACATTATATATTATACAAAAAATTGTGCTGATTTTAATAGAAAATATAAAATCATTGAAATATGTAATATATTACATTAACAAGGAAAAAACCAAGTCGGGATGCGGCTTGTTTTTCTGAAACACCATGCATACATTAAGCCAAAAGCATGAGTAAAAGCTTATGAAATCAAATAACTTTTGTTCGGAATATATTTTCTAATTTCAAAAATAAAAGGGATATTTCCATTTAAAGAGTTACCTGTATTCTGTATAAGCCAAAGACGAACATTTAATGAACAGAAAAATGTCGATTGTTAAATCGAAAGAACAAAGAGCATACAGTAGAAAATAAGAAAGTCATGAGAAAGAAAATTAGAAAGAATGATAAAAGAAGATAAAATATTAATCAGTAACCAAGCTGGATATAATAGGTATTGAAATTAAAACTTATTATGTTACTGTTGGATAAGGAAGAAAATTTAATTTGTTCTTATATTCTAATCGGACATTGAAGGAAATTAAATAAATCACACAAGCTTCGTCATTTATGATTTGTGACATAAATCAAAAATGACGAGGCTACGAAAAACCTAAGAGAAAGCCCTAAAATATAAATATACAGTGGAAAATTCAGAATCTAATAAAATCATGCAAAACATCCAGAAATAGGTAAAGGCAATATTAATCACTGCTATAAAATTGCGTGTGTTTTGATAGGATCTCTTGAACAGCCGAACAACCTTGCATTGATCAAAATTCGGTATTTACCAGCATCACTATTTTGAATTATTCATAAAATAATATTATTTAAATTAAAAGAACACATATCGCTGCCAGAAAAATCAACTTCATAAATGTGAGCACGCAATTTGATTGCATTAAAGAGACCTCCGGCCAGAATAAAACTGGATTCTCAATAAGTTACAGATAATCTACGCCTTTTTCTCTTAATTGCATTTGGAAGTTCTCCAAGAAAATTCTCGGAAACATATTGCTCTGGCTCTCGCTGATGCAGCCCGAGGTTGCCAAGTCGTGACTTAATCGAATTTTCTCATTATGTCTGAGGTCAGGTTCTATCACGTGTAAGTAACTGTCTTCATCAATATTCAATATTTAGTAGGTATCTCAGAAAACATATAATATATTATAATATATTTTGATTTCTCATTACGAAGCAGTATCACATTTGAAGCGAGATATACAAGGAAGCAAAACGTGAGTTTGTAAGACGAAAAATATTTCGGATATTCAAACATGACTACAGTTTTCGAATAAGCTATGCTAAAAATCCGGATTTTTGAGGTGAACTTTCTTTAGCAAGGGTAAATCCGAAAAAAATGAAAATCAAATGAAACGGAAATCAAAGTGAAACACTTTAATGAAGCATGTTCCGGTATAGCTAGAGGGCTGAAATTTAAATGAGGATCCTGGACGCAAACTGGACCCCGTTCCTACCCCCGTTCGGCCAGGAGAGAAGGGAGAAAGAAAAACTAAAATAATTAATTTTGGGAGAACGAGAAGAGCTACGGTGTCGAAATTTTTATGGTAGGTGCGCCTCAAGGGGAGCTTCCTTTGACCATATGGGGGGACCGGGGCTCTAATTAAGGGGCGAAAAAAGACGATGGAGTTGATCTACGAGTTCGGGGATGGCAAAAATGGAAGGGGAAAAAAGTGCTTTATGAAAAAAAAGTGTCAAAACCGGGGGCAAAAGTTAAGGCAAAGCTTAAAAACTAAAAACTCGATTCCTAATATCTTTTTCAGAAGTTTCACTTCAGTTGCGTGCTTATAAAGGTGAGGCACATAATTTTTTTAGTGCCTTTAATCTAGTAAAATCAAGAACAATAACTACACCTGAACTGAAAATATGTAGTACAACTTTTGAGCTGGTATTATTCTTGTGCGTTTTAACTTTATTTGTCTTGTGTCGTTTCAAAATTTTTGTTTTTGACTATTTATGCTACATATTTGTAGTTTATTTCTATACATTTTATGGTAATGTTGTATGTTTTCCTATGCGTTTTTCAAACCTTTATATCAATGGTTTTTCTCACACAATTTTCATATTAGAAAACAAATATGCATTTCGAGTTTCTGCCAAATAACAAGACAAGATGCAAAAAATGCAAGATATCATTTATCTTTCAAATAAAAATGTAGATTGAAAATAAGTTACTAAAAAATACTAATACGAGTGGTTATCTTAATCCATAACAAGCAGTGTTGAAACCACAAGTTTTAAAACGAAAAACTTACTAGTACGAAACGTGTTGATAAATTTTTCAACACACGAGTTGAATAGTATATTACATAACGAGGGTTGAAAGTAGCAGTTTTCAAATGAGGAGGTTATTTAGCATGAGGGGTTAGCGAGCTAAATGCCTCCTCGTTTGAAAACTAGTACTTTCAACACTTGTTATGTAATATACTATTTCAAATAGTGTGTTGATATGGACCCACGCCTATCACTGACGAAACTAAGTAATATCTAAATATATGCAAATTTAATATTCTAACTATATGCATGCTGAAGATTTTTAGAATTTCAAATTTTTTGATTTGAATTTTGACGGATGTTTTCTGAAACACCCGGTCCCGGTATATGATTAAAACGTAGGAACTAATCAACTGAATCTATGCAATTTGTTTAATGTCGGTAGCTAAGAAGTTTCAAGGCATTGCATTGTCTCAAAGTAGAGGATGTCATTAGAATTCCAGAGTAGGGGCAGATGGGGTAAAAAAAGAAACCTAGAACTTGGTTTAGTAATAAAAAAAATTAATGTTGAATTTGCTTGTTGAAATAATATTTTACAAGACGGCGCGGCGTTATAAAAATATAAAAAGCGATTCTTGGGATGCCTATACATAAACACGAACCCGCATCGCGATCCCTCGAGAGCAAACGATGCGCCAAACCGGCAACACCGAAGTATTTCGCATTCTCTCGGTAACTTAATGGATCGCTCAGCCTACTGGGATTGTCAACATATTTGTTATTCCTTAAAGCGAATTTATTGCCGTGTAAATATTCAAGAGGTGTGATTTACAGGTCTTAAACATCTGCAAAAGGGGGACGGTTTTAGATCTTGGATTCGCTCGGAAACGAAACAACATTATCAGTGCTTACACGTTACGATCTGTTATTTTACCATGATCTTAGGATATATCAATTATAAATATTGCGGTTTTAAACGAGAGGGTATTTGAGTTACAAGAGTAGCTATTCCATATCTTATACTTAGACTCTTATACAGACAAGACGATAAGAAATAAAGAAATAACTTTGATATTTTCCCTAGAATGCCCGAAAAAAACTTATAGTGCAATCCTTCAGGGTAAGAAAGACGCTAAATTATTCGGTATATTCAGCTTAATCAGTAAACATTTCAAAATCCTGACAATATTAAATTCTCGAATTTTGTAAAAGCTTTTGTGACTAAATCGAATTTCTAGTTGACCTAAATTCTACACCCCTCTTAACCCACTAGTTGAAATTAATGAAAACTAACACAAATTATGGCAAAATATCTTAAGCTAACCCAAATAACCTAGACCAAAAATCCCTGGTTTGAGTAACATAGTGGTCGAGCTCCCCACACTTCCTCTCTTGACATTCCTAATGAAGACCCTTGCCCAGCCCTAATACTAGTTCCATCTTGAATGCCAAATGCCATTGTATGAGTGTTCTTTGTTTGGCTTCTTCTGTATGTTCCACTTCATATATGCAAGTTCGTTCTTCAATTACCATGTCGTTTTTCAATTACACTGGTCCCTGCAATACCAGCCACTACTACTGTTTTTTTTTATGTCAATGAGTCAATGGCCATACTGCGGTTTAGTATTTCTGACATATTGCGATAGTACTTGTATTTTATATCTTCTTTTCAGGTAAGGGCTATCAGAGTACTGTCGTCACGAGTACCTTTCGCTTTTCTATGCTTGGTCCTCCGATTAAGGGCATCAGTTTGCTCAAATTGTTAATGACTAAGTCAGTTTTTTGGTACATTTTCCTAACATATGTCGTCATACGAATGCTCTTGTCGAGGTGTGTTTCTAAATATTTGATTACATTTTGGATGCTTTTTTGATGTTCTTCTCTTTGCATTGGTATTCTGAGGACCTTTAGCAGGCAGCAAAACCAGTTGAGTTTTCTGGGTGACTATTTCACACCCATCTCTTTTAAATTCCACATGACAGTTTTAACAGCGTGTTCAGTTTTTTCCTCTACTTCTATTCTCGATGAACAGAAAAAAAGCATCATGCAAATACAAATATATCGTGTAGTTGACCTATGTTTACTTGACATAAGTACCTGTTTAATTAAATTTATCACGAATGACATGAATTAACGAATTCCGCATATTTGATATCAATCTATCACATGTTTGAATAATACTGTTTGAATGAAAATGTCGGATTTCTTAAATCAAATAATTTATATTGTAAGCGACTAGTTTTCAGTAACACGTTTTATTTCGCCAATACACCTTCGCCAGTACAGTTATCATAATTACATAACGCCACGAGTCGACTCTGCTATCGTACAATAACTATATCTACGCCTTATTTCTAATCTATCTATATAGTCCGTATTATATAACACCGATTCGATTCTACTGCTGCGCCATTCGTTTTCCAGGGTTGTCACGTCCTCGCCTATTTGAACGTCGCACGCCGCCTCTCCAAAATTTGCTTGTTACATTCGGCCATCCTGCAACAATTAATGCCCTCATTAATTTAACTCGCCAGTAAATCAACCAGATCTTATCGATCTATGCATTCGCCATAACACCAAATCGCCTACCCTAAGGGTATCGCCTGCGGTTGCAACCTTACGCCTTTTATCGAATATCCCCTTTATATTACGCCTTTGTCAGGTTTTCACTCGCCTTTTGCTGTCCCACAAGAAGTGTGGACCTTAAATCGCCATAGCTCTCGCCTTTCGCCAACAGAGCATTCACCATTTGCACCTCGCCAGTCAGACTCACTCGCATGCACCTTTCAACCTGACCATTCGCCCTTTGCACCTCGCCAGTCAGACTCACTTGCATGCACCTTTCAACCTAACCTTTCGCCCTCGGTGTTTTACACTTCGTCTCGCCAAAAAGTCAGCAAACGCCTTGCTCGTAAACGCCAACCCGCGCCAGCAGTTGGAAATAGTACGCCTTGGGTACCCAAAACTCGCCAAACGTCTCTCTCAATTTGAGAACCGCCTCAGAAGACCGCGAAGTCTTCGTCGCCTTCGCCTGCGCATGATCCTGGAATTCCTTGCCCCTCCAATTCCACAATATCGGTTGAAGGACGCCGATATCTGTCAAAAGAGGAAAGAAAGCCAGTATACAAGTCGCCAGGGGAAGAGCAACCAAATGCCCTCGCATTCGTCTGTAAGTCGAGAGGTAGACCGTCAATCAAACACGAAAGCGCATTTGTGCCTGAAAGCCCACACCTTTCGATCAACGCCATTTTATCATGATAATAATGGGTCATGGTTTCGCCGTCCAATTTAACCCTCGCTATCATCTCCTTGAGCAGCTGAGCAAAGTCATGCACTCTAGGAAACGCCTTCCTAAGAGCCGCCTTCCAGTCTTCCCATGAGAGGTCATATTCATCGAGCCGATTAAACCAGCCCCTTGCTGCGCCTTGCAATTTCGCCTGCATAAAATACGCTCTCTCATAGTTCGACCATTCATGAATATCGCCCAACTGATCAATTTTGCTCAACCACCTGACAACGTTACCGTCCTTGTCAGGATCGAAAGGGTCAATAAGGTCGCCGCCTGCCCTTGCCTTTGACCTCATACAGCCCAAACTGCAAGCGGAGTCCGCCCTCTACTATCCGCCTGGGGAACGCTCTCATCTGTTTTTTCGCCTTTTTTGATGCCCTTGGTATCGCCAGTACCAACGGCCGCTCTTTGTTTCGTCACCTTTACCATTTCCGCCGCCTTTTGCTTCGCCGCCCTTGCCATTTCGGCCGCCACAATCTGCTGGATACTAGTTGCCAAACCGCCTTTCAACAGCTTATGTACCATGGAGACTGTTTCGTCTTCCATCGCCGAATCGCCTTCGCCGTGGTCACCGTCGCTCAATTCCAACTCGTAATCGAGCTCTAACTCGTCACTTCTGCCTTCCTCCATAGGAAATCACTTGAAAAACGCCTTTTAAACACCAATGCCAATAAACGCAGTTAAAATACGCCGCAATTTTTACAATAATCACTAATTAATTAGCACACACTTGTTTATTATTATCGTGAATATCTGAAAAATTGCCAAATGTCAATCCACTGTCAAGGATAGCAACAAACGCCCGCCTTTTGTTATGAGTTTTTGTGATATCGCCACTCACAAAAAAGAAGAAGTTTTCACTGCGATTTAACTCGCCGAAACCTTCGCCAGTACAGTTATCATAATTACATAACGCCATGAGTCGACTCTGCTATCGTACAATAACTATATCTACGCCTTATTTCTAATCTATCTATATAGTCCGTATTATATAACACCGATTCGATTCTACTGCTGCGCCATTCGTTTTCAAGGGCTGTCACGTCCTCGCCTATTTGAACGTCGCACGCCGCCTCTCCAAGCTTGTTACAATATTAATCAATTTATCATAATTTGGCTTAAATGAGTCAATGATTAGCTGAAATCTAGAAATTTGTATGCGCCCTTCGAGTTTAGAGAACTATTTAAAATATTTGTCCCAATCATATTGAAGGCTAATCGAATATAATAAATGTTTGTTACAAGATTCCCCGTACTCGGCGTAAGATTTTAATATGGCCGCAACGCGTGCGCCATGCGTCGGCGATGTAAAAGCACATGTTTAGTTCATCATGATGTTTAGGCGTACATGCAGCTCCATCCGTATAACTGGTGAGTCCAGTTTAAACAAGTGGGTACGGAGGAAATTTTAATGTATAACCTGTGACTTATCAGCCTGAATAATGGGCAAATTCCTTACTGTACGGTAAGTGCATACACACCTCTTTTTTTAAGCCTAATTTACTAATAAGATGGATAGGTGGCTCCTTGGCTGGCCCGTATCAAGATCATTATACAAAAAGCTTGTTTCATGTAAAATTCATGCGGGTGGGTATGATATAATAAATATGTTTGTATTTTCTAGTAATTATTTTATCTAGATTCAATTTTATAAATGATTGGCTTATATCAAACATATATGTAATTGGTTCATATATATTTTTATTTAATACAATCATTTTTTTTTTGAGTGTGTGGCCTTAGTGACGCTGACGGGATCCATTACTGATCCTTTCGGAATTCCTACGGTGATTGGGTGCTTGTTTCTATATTACGTGACTATGTGTCGTTCGCGTAAGTATGATTGCGTTATCCTAGTTATGTAGTTTCTAATTTTATACCTTTTCATCGCTTGTATGATCTTTTGCCAAGAGGCTCTGTTAAGGGCGTTCTGAATATCCAGTGTAACCATAGCGCAGAACTCTTCGTTTTTGCTAGCTTTCCTCCTATTTTCGTTTTATATACTAAGTACTTTTTTGAAGGCACTTACTGTACTTCACTTTTCTGAATCCGTACTAGTTGCTGCTTTCCTATCCAGTTCTTCTTGCAGCTGAGATTTGATAAGTCTTTCCAGGAACTTTCCCATAACGTTTAATAGGCTTAGTCATCAGGATTATAATGCATGCGCGGTATCTTTGGTTCTTCTATTAGTACGAGTATGGTCATTTTCCAAACTTGTGGAATAGTTATTTGTGTATTTAGAGCGCAAAGTAACGGATTGCCGCTTGAGAAAGAATGTTACTGCGCGACGCGTAGCGGAGCGCAGTAATCTTTCGAACACGGCAATCTTACTTTGCGCTCGAAAAACACACAGAACTTTTTCTACAGCCGCATTTTTTTAAAACTAAATTCGCATTTTTCTCTAAACTTATTCTGAAATTTGCAAATGACTGTCAGTTGTGACATATTATATTCGGGCTTCGGGCATATTTAGAACAGAAGTGCCAGCAAGAAACTGTACAAACGCACGACTGTCATTTATTTATCTTCGGTTTCCATGACCCTTCATAGCACACTCGACGGAAAAAGTGAGATTTTTCTTTTCCATGTTCGCGCTAGAGCGCAAAATAAGGATCCACGGATTCGTCGATTTTGCGATTTCATTTGAATTTAGTAATTAGTTATTTTGCGCGCGGCTGTAGAAAAATATTATTTTTATTATGAATCCATTCATTATATGTGGTGAGTGGCTACAATTAGTTTTTTTTACAACTCGCGAACGGATCTCGTCTTCGCTCAGCACCTTATTTGACTTTATCTTTTCAATCGCCTTTTTTATGTCTTACATATCAAACAGTTTTATGTTTTTTTTTTCTGGAAAGGCGATTGCTGGCTACTAGCAATTAAGATGGTCTGAAAAGAGTTTCTTATTTTCGAATTTGTGTAATCTTGAGATAATTATATTTTCGGTCTAATTTTCAGCTTGTCTATGATTATTTTGTAAGCGCTTTTCCCCAGATGTCTTCTTCGAGCTCTCGAAGGAAATCCCTTTCTTTCCTTTCTTGCAGTTTTCCCTGACCGAGATTTTTTCTTCGTCGGTAGCACCCGGCTTACAGTTTGTACAAGTTCTTCTCCCTCTTATATTTGTTCCGTTTT
Organism: Pissodes strobi; assembly: GCA_016904865.1. NCBI lineage: Eukaryota > Metazoa > Arthropoda > Insecta > Coleoptera > Curculionidae > Pissodes > Pissodes strobi. The sequence continues at coordinate 24,526 of JAEQML010056777.1, forward strand.
TTTACTATTTCAGAACACCACCAGTTTCTGCTGCTGCGGTTTTTCTGAAGAGAGTGTTTGTTACACACCACCATCATTTTTTCTATCACTTGCCCTAGGGTTTTACTGACCCCATCTGTAGTCAGCGAAATAAGTTGTTGAATGCCTCCCATGATGCCGTGTCTTCTCTTCTCTGTTGTCCAGATCTATATCGAATCGTATATTGGAGTGATGGTCTGTTAAGTTTTCTATTTTATCATAGACTTTCCATTGTTGTAGAAACTTGCTGATTTTGGGTGATGAAATAATAAAATATATCAGTGAGGATCCGATTGCGCTATTAAAGGTAGGGATCTGGTCTTGAGTATAATCATAACATTTGCCAAGAAATTGTCGTCAGTTTTGTAGTAGATATTTGCATTATGATCAATAATAGATAGTCTAACATTATAATTACATACTTATCAAAATGCTTTTCCTTTTATGAAATCAGATATCTAATCAATGACAACGCTGTTCCTATCTATTCGAGATTCGAGCATTGCTCTAGATGTTTTCATAGATAGTATGATTAGGATCCATGTACTGATTAACCTAAGGTTTACTATAGGTAAAGTAGATTCCTTCCTTATCGGAATTCTGATATCGTAAGGGTAAGGATTTATATATTGTCAAGAGATTTTGATTATCGGGATCGTGACAATATCGGGATTTTCTTCTTTCGGGATTTTGATTATTGTCAGGATTTTGTTAATGGGATAATGATAATACCGAGCTTTTAGTTGGTCGCTAATATGATGTTTTCTAGTATTTTGGAATTGGGTTATTGCCTGGAATTTGATATGATGGTAAATTTTAATTTTGATTGACAAGATTATGATATTACTGGCATGTTTAATACTGTTGGAGGTATAATTTGTTGGAATATGTATTGTTAGGTTCTTTATACAGTTGGGTTAATATAGGTTTATATAGTTGGGTTAGATTCAGTTTAGTCGGGTTCAAATTTATCAGAACTAGGAATGATCAGATCTGGAATTGCGATGAGCCGAAATTTCGATATATTACTACTCAAGCATTTGACATAATTCAAAATTTGATCATGGATATAACCGTAACGGTATTTCTATTTATCGAAAAATTAATTGATTTTTTATATCTTTTTTACGGCAGTGGCACACACACTAAAGGGAGATCATATGGCACTTGACGAGCGGTGCGTGTGCGAAAATGTTGCTTGACACGGTTTTTAAATAGCTGTTGGTTGTAATTTTGGGGAAAAAGATATCCTGGGAGCGAGTTCCACAGTGATGCAGTGCTGCAGACAAAGGAGTCATTGAAGCGACGTTCTAGGTGTTTCCAGTTGTACGACGAACGGGTGCGCTATTGCCGAATGTCGTGACTGTCTGTGAGGCGTTGCAGGGGGGTGGAATGAGGCGGACTAAATCCTGGGAACATATGCCGTGAAAATATCTGTAAAACAAGGAGTTCTCGCGCACATGTCTGCGGTGTTCCAGACTATCCTGATCCCGGGTCAACTCTGGGTCGCCAACGAGACGCACAGCTCTATTTTGAATGGAATCAAGTATATTTAGGGTGTGCTTAGGTGCCGCACCCCAGATATGTGAGCAATATTCTAAGCACGGTCTTATTTGCGCTTTGTAGAGCATGGGCAGCAGTTGCGGTGCATACAGTTTTTGTTGCAAAATATCGCACCAAGCTTCGGCGAGGCTGATTGAGATATTGGCAGCATGGTCATGCCAGGAGATATTGCTGTTGTCCAAGACACTCAGTAGCCCGATTGACGAGAATTAAGGAATGGTCGATCCTGCCATAATGATGTCAGGGCCCGCCGTATTGGCTTTCTCGATAAACGTAGCTGCTTGGGTTTTTGCTGCACTGAACTGAACCAAATTTCTGTCGCCGCAAGTTCGAACCTTCTCCAGATCTTCATTAAATCTGTTTCTGTCTGCGGTGATAAGTCTCAGTGGCTAAAGATTTTCCTGATCTAAATTGGGAGACGAGGGTAGTGGTCATGATGCCGCGTTCATCTGTCAAAGGTGGGAGAGACGTTTTGTAAGTTATTACTTACTGAATTTGCTACCGATCAGAAACTCTTCAGGCCACGGGGGCATTGCAAAAGTTTATTCCTGATCCTTTGATTGTGCTCGTCCTTAGTCTCGTCAATCACACGTTTGTATTCGTTTCTCACTTCGGCAAAAAAATTGCGATATTCAGCGGTCTGATTTTCCTGCCAGTATTTAGCTTGCTGTTTCCTGCCTACAGCTGTTTTCTATCTTCCGTAGAACCAGGGTTTTTCCTTTGTCGGTAACTTGATGGAATTTGGGATGTATGCTTCAATTCCTAAGGAGCTTTACATGCATAATCGCTCCGCAGCAGATTGACGGGTCGTCAGTGCCAAAGCAGATGTCGAGCCAAGGAAAATCTAGGTAGAAATCGCTGAGATCGTCCTAGTTTGCATAATTGTAATGCCAGAATTTACGACACAATGGCAGATCTTCCTGTAGGAGTGGTAATTCATAAACCGTTGTGATAAGTTTCTGGTCTGTGGTCCTAATGGCGGACCAACTGTAATTGTATAGTGGTCAGGATTTGTGGTTACAAAAAATCCAGGAGGGCGGCAAATTCGCCCCTCTCTGAGATCCGAGGGTTGGTTTGCTTCAGCTTTTTTACCTTCGTTGTCGGTCATGTTGTGATGTTTAAGCCAGTTGGTGTTGTGAGCATTGAAATCTTCTAGTACGATTATTTCTGAATTCGGGTGATCGACCTGTATTGAATCAAAAGTGGTAGCTAGTGCTGGAAAAAAGCTTTTGTAGACTCTATCGCTCGGAGGACGTTAGAAACAGCATATGAACTTGGTTAACCTCATGGCGGTAAACTTAAGCCATATGACGTCAAGGTTGTTCCGTTCGAGTGTTTCCTAGCGGTCACACGAAAAGTCGCTGCGGACAAAAAGGCATATTCCGAGCTTATGTAATCGGGAGTGTAGGTCTTAATCAGGGTAGAGGGAGTTTACTGTTGTTGTAGTAGAACATACTTGTGTTTCTGTAAGGGCTAGCATGTGTGATCCATCTGCTTGTAGATGTTGGTGTACCAAATATATGTTTATATTTAGGCCGACTGTCCGGGGAGTTTACATTCGGAATGTTTTGTTCCTGTTAGCGATATCATGTCCATATCTTCCTACTGTGGAACCCAAAACCATATGTGCAAAAACGGAACATGATTCGGAAAAACCACTTAGCACTTTCCAGTTCTGGTGGCCGCTTCCACTGAAAGCATCGACCTCAGACTTAATCCATTGGTTGTCCCTTGTCTGACAGGGATGATAACGTGAGACTTTGTATTTTCGTGTTCTCTAGCCTGGAGCAGGACGATGGTGCTTGATGGGCCACATCCCATGGCAACTCGGAATGACAGGGGCGTTACTTCCCATAATCAAACTACTCTCACCAGTTTGACGTTCCTGCCAGCTAATACAATGCAGCCTCGCTTGCCACATACTGTCATTGATCAGCTCCCAACTTTGTACTTTGGTGTTCTCCAACCTGGAGGAGGACGATGTGATTTGATGGGCCACATCCCGTCACAACTCGGAATGGCGGGGGCGTCAGTCCCCTCACCAGTTTTACGTTCCTGCCATTGATCAGTATAATCTGCAATTTAATTGTTGGAATTTTAATCAGGATTTTGACTGTGAACTAAGATCATGATATTTCCGGTAGTTTGTTTCTTCGGCATTTTGATATAATCTGAAATTGATATTTTCACGTGGAGTTTCCAACTTTGTGACTTTCGCATTGCTCTGATTTTGATACCGATGAAAACGTGAATAATGGGTATAATGGATATCGGTAATATGGTCGTCGGTGATGTCGTTATTGATCTTTTAAAAAGTGATGCATATCATATTAACCTGTTGTCTCGGTTCATAACTTTGATCATTTGTATTATTATTATTATTGTTATTAGTCAATTTGTGACATTCAATTACGACACTGTCCATTCATTAATTACCTCGCTCAATGCGACAATGCCGTTATTCCACCTATTCTCCATTCGCGTGTTATGTAGTCCCAAGTTTCCGGTCTGATCATTTCACACAATGCCCGACACATCCTATTGTCATCGGCGAATTAGTTGATAATACTTCATCAATTTCAGAAAGGAATTTCAATTAAAACGGTTCCTTCACTGACAATATTTTATAGACTGATGACAGATAAACAGAAAATTTATTCCGCTCAATTCGCGAAATAAAGATGCGCTAATTGTATCCTATTTTCTAGGATAGGTTTGACTGGATACTTGTTGAAAATTGTGTGTGATGTGTAAGACGATGGAGTAAAATTGTTTTAGAAAATACTGCGTGACGTAAATGTCAGTTTTGTTAAAATCAATCGCTGCTTTTTATATGTCAGATTAGTTGGTTAATACGTATGTCGATGATGAAGTGAGTAATATATATCTACGCGAGCAAAGCCGCATGCAGAAGTAAGTAGTAATTAATACTCGTATGTTCCTGAGTAGTGTGCTCTTTAACGTCAAGCCCCAGACTGCAATGCCAGCTGTAACAACAAAGCAGGCGATAATTCATTATATTTCTCTTGTAAAATTCCATTTTATTGCAAACATTAACCAACAACACACGCCGGCTTCTAGTTTTTGCCCTCTGATATTACGGGTATAACACCTATGCACATCGGCGTAAACGTGGGTTTCTGCCCGGCAAGTGGGAAGCACTCGGCTGGCAATAACTATAAACTTTTGCTGATTTGTGCGAAGGTGTTATTTTTGCGTCTAGAATATATTTCAATTGTACGACGCGGGCCTGTCTGGGAAAGTTCATGTTTATCCTTATAAGAGGCAACTTACGACCATGATAATTCAGAGGCATGCAAAATATATGTTCGAGGCAATCATTTTCAGTCGTCCGCGTCCGTTGGAGAGTCGTTTTAAGCTAATGTGCAACAAAGACGGTGCGACATAGTTGACTCAAGTACCTTTGCCGGAAAAATCTTATGAAAATTAATAATCATTAAAGTTTTCTTGCATACGGTTCTCGAAGCACTTCAGATAAATGTTGTCTGGCAAATTGGCTAGTTGGTGCAACGAAGACAAGGCAGATAAAAGTTTTTTTAAATATTTATGAGTTTTAGACAAAATTTAATTTTGAGTCACACAAAAACAAACTCTTAGTAAATTTTGAATTAATCATATTTGTTATTTGAGATAAGATAAACTTTATAACAGAACTGTTAAATATACATAATAAATCATGTAAGCTGGTATCTAACATAATTTTCCCACCGAGACTGATGCCAAATCTTTATTCTAAGGGGCACCCTGTATTCTTTTTACATTATTTTTAAATTCTACTTTAAATTTCCTTTTCACATGGTAATATTTGTTTTGAAAATGGCGGCTCAGGAGCTATTTTAATAGTTATTTAGGATACTAGTGTATTATGTTACATAATATAAGTCACGCTGGAAATGCTTACGTTAGGTTGGGTTAGCCTAATTTTCCAAGCTTATATGATATAACACATGAGTGCTATAGAAAATTTTATGCCACAGCAGAACCATGTTATCTCAAAAAATTTTACTTTTTTTGCTAGCAGTTTATTTTAAAAGAGTTTGGTGTCATTGTTATGAATTTACAAATTATTACGATGCTTTTATGTTACTACCGAACATTGATGTTAGTTTTTTTGTAATAATAAATAATACTGTCATTAATTTGTTAACGATAAATAGCGAATTTTTAGTATAAAAAACCGACGTGGCATTTGCGATAAGGCGTTTTAAGGCTGAATAAAAGTTAAGCAAGCTAAACATATAAGTTAAAGTGCTTCGTTTGCCTACTTTCTTAAACTTCACAAGAAATTTGTTGCATCATCGATATGGACAAAGTACTCAATGCTTAAGTCAAGTCTACAGCTTTACAAAAACATTGATATCTCCAATTTTCCGTAACTTCTAAGCTTTTTAAAGAGCAAGGTAAAAGATCACAAACCAAATCAGAAACTCTTGAACCCAATGATATTGACAAGTTTTTGAAAAAAAGCACCCGTCGGCAAATTTTTGCTCGCATAAAAACAGGTTTAATTATAGGGATTGCGCAAGGGATTGCGGTAGCTTGCAGATATGATGAACTGATTAATGTGTGTGTGGAAAATGTTCAGGACAACGATTCCTATTTGTATTTGTTTATACTTGATACAAAAACCAACCTCGTAGTTTCACAATAATGTAGGAATAATTTCCAGTCAGTCCTGTAGATTATACAAAAAATACATATCTTTAAGATCAAAATATACAACCCATGTATTTTATAAAAATGGCAAATGTACAACCTAATGCATTTGAATAAACACTTTAATAAAAATACAATCAAAAATTGCTTCGTACTTGTGTCTACAACAATCTGAGCTATACACCAGTCACTGTATAAGAAGATCATCCGCTACGTTAATGGCAAATGCAGATGCAGGATATATAAAAGAACCCATCAACAATAAAAAAAATCCAGGGTGCCGCAAGTGTTCCAAAACGAACTGATTTAGTAAGAGAACCTAGTTCAAGCACTGGAAGCATACGAGGTTTTACCATTTCTGAATCCTCAAACTACATTTCATTCTCATTTAATATTAATACTAATTTAAGCCATCAGCTGCGGGCTTACTCAACTTGTAGACGAACAAACTAGGATCTCAGAGAGAGGTGAATATGCCGCACTCCTGGATCTCTTTCTAACCACAAATTGTTGACCAGTACACAATGACAGTTGGTCCGCCATTAGGTACTTCTGACCACAAATTTATTACAACGGTTTGTCAACTGCCACGCCTACAGAAAGATCCACTATTGGCTCATAAAATCTGACATTACAGTTGTGCAAACTGGGAGAAGTCCATCAAGTTACCGTCAAAAGGAAAGCCCTGGTTTGACAGAAGATGCGAAAGAGCCGCAGGTAGAAAGCAACAAGCCTACAAGTACTGCCAGCAAAATCAGACCGCTGAAAGTCGCAATTATTTTACCGAAGCGAGAAACGAATGCAAGCGTGTGATTGATGAAACTAATAAGGTTCAACCAAAGAACCAGGAATAAACTTTTGCTCTGTCCCAGTGGCTCCAGAAATTTCTGGTCGGTAACAAAGGCAGTAAGTAATAACTTTACAAAAGCGTCTCTCCCACCTTTGATAGACGAACGCGATGCCACGGCGACTACAGCCAAGGAAAAGCAAACATGCTCGCCGAACTGTTTTCATCGCACTCTACATTAAACGTCCCCCAAGGCAAGGCTCTCCCCCATATCCAACATCAACAATACCATGATAGAACCTAAGTTTTACCACCGTGACATTCGTAAAATCTTCAAAGAGCGAGACACGCAAAAGGCATCAAGACCGGATGGAATACCTGCCATCGCATCGTGTTAAAGAACTGCGCCAAAGAACTAACACCCATTCCTTCCAGATTTTTTTTTCTGTCTTACCGAAACGGAATTCACCCATCTTCTTGGAAAGTCGCTGGAGTGCAATCTGTTCCAAAAAAGGCAAGAAAATCACGCCCTCAAACTATCGTTCAATTACCTTGCTTCCAATAAACTCCAAAGTCATGGAACCTGCAGTCAATCAGCAACTACTCAAGTGCCTCGAGACCAACAGAATAATTAGCGATAACCAATATGGCTTCCGCAAACAGAGATTGGCCGGAGATATATTGGTCCATGTCACTCATATATGGAGTAGAACAATTGAGAACTACGGCGATTGAGTGGGATATTTCGAAGGCATTTAACAGAGTTTGGCATGACGGATTGCTCAACAAACTGCCGTGCTTCGGACTGCCAGCGTCCCTCTGCAGCTGGCTTGCCAATTTCCTTAAGAACCGATCTCTGCACTTTCCGGTTGATGGACGCATCTCAGAAACATTCACCATTAATGCGAGAGTGCCTCAGAATGCAATACTTTCACCAACTCTGCTCCTCATCTATATTAGTGACTGTATACAGTTTTGCAGATGACAGTACCCTTGTCTCCCAATTTATATCAGAAAATCCTTTGCCATCGACTGACACTTATCACCGCAGACAGGAGCAGAGTTCAACAATTAATCAAGATCTGGAGAAAGTTCTAGCTTGGGGCGAGAGACATTTGGTCCAGTTCAGTGCAGCAAAAACCCAAGCAGCCACGTTTACCAAGAAAGCCAATACGGCAGGCCCTGACATTATTATGGCAGGATTGATCATTCCTTCATCCTCGTCAATCGGACCACTGGGTGTCTCGGTTAACAGCAATATGTCCTGGATGATCACGTTGCTTACATCGCAAAATCAGCCTCGCAGAAGCTTGGTCCGCCATTTCGCAACAAAAACTGTATATATCGTATAGCAGCTGCTCTTGCTCTACAAAGCGCAAATAAGACCGTGCTTAGAAAATTGCTCACACATCTGGGGTGTCACACCTAATCACACCCTAAAACTGTTGGATTTCATTTAGAAGAGAGCTGTGCGTCTAGTCGGCGACCCGGAGTTGACCCGGGATCTGGATAGTCTGGAACATTGCAGACATGTGGCTGAGATATCCCTGTTTTACAGATATTTTCACGGCGGATATTCGCAGGATTTGGCCCGCTTCATTCCGCCCCCAGCAGCGCTTGTCAGACAGTCACGACAGACGGCAAGAGCGCACCCGTTCGTTGTACAACTGGAAATAACTAGAACGTCGCTCTACAATGACTCCTTTGTCTGGCACACTGCATCACTGTGGAATTCACTCCA
>MU191784.1:4649-33309 GCA_016904865.1 Pissodes strobi
TTATTATTATTATTATTATTATTATTATTATTATTATTATTATTATTTTAAAGCGCAAACTTGAAATTGCCAAGGACAGCTAGATAAACTTGTGCACTGATGTGATGTGAACAATTACCTATAGTAAAAGCTTATGATTTATAGTTGGTATAAGTGTAATACATAGGTAAATCGGATGATCACGAAGGCATTATCGAAATAATTATCAATAAAGGTAAGACCGTATTGTATTAAGGAAAATCAAAATCAGGTAATCATCAAAGATAATATCAATTACTCAAATACGATAAGAAATAACCGACAATCAGATAAAGGTATATCAGATAAATCTCATTATTGTAACAGTAAATCAAGTAATTTTCATAACATTAACAAAATAAATTCTTCACTCGAGAAAATATCAGGTATGAAAATTACAGTAAAAAAATAAATCAATTGATTTCCATAACATAACCAGCAAAAAAGTCACTGCCTTCTATAATTACGAAAATAGATTATGATTGGACCAACTCTTGAATGGTTCAAAGCGTGATGTGAGTGGTACAGAGCCAAGTGGTAGCACAACCTTACCCAACGGTGCCAGCTGCCATACGATTTTTTTGACACCTCTAACCGAAAATGAAGTTTTGATTATTCTCAGGTCTGTGGCCATTAAGAAGTCTTGCGGTGTCGACGAGGTTCCCTGCAACCTAATGAGTTATTGTGCGGGGGAGATTCTGGCTCCTCTGACCTACCTTATAAATTGTTCCTTCGAACATGGCTACTTTCCGGATGTCTTGAAAAGGGCGATCATAGTACCAGTTTATAAGAAGGGGGACCCGACTGCGGTAGAGAATTACAGGCCGATCGCCCTGCTGTCCGTTTTCTTGAAGGTTTTCGAGAAGGCTTTTCGGGGAAGATTGGTGGGGTTTTTAAAGTCCTTCCGCATATTGATCTGGAGGCACTTCGGTTTCAGAGTTGGACGATCAACTACTGACGCCATATTATCGTTTTACCTGAAGATCCTGGGTAATTTCAACGAGGGGCTGAAATCTGTAGGGATTTTCTATTACTTCACAAAGGCCTCCGATACCATAAATCATGCGACACTGTTGGATAAACTGGCGTATTATGGTATTAGGGCCGGCATATGACTGGATAAAGACCTACCTGTCAGGTAGGAGTCAAGCCGTGAAATTGTTTGGTGATGGTGGACTGACTGTGTCTGATTGGGCAAATGCTAGCACGGGCGTTCCCCAGGGCAGTGTACTGGGGCCTATCTTATTACTTATGTTTATAAACGACCTACCTCTGCTGGCCGGTTGCGGATATCACGTCAGCAGTTGCCGAGGGGGAATGATTATGAGAGTCTTTGCACCAAGGCCAACAGGTGTGTGAGAGATATTGTTGCGTGGTACGTGGGAAATTGCCTTTGGGTGAATACCGCGAAAACTAACTTTCTTGTTTTCACCCCTATCAGAGTGACCCAGGACAGGAGTCTGCTTGTCAGAGACGGGTCATCAAATCTTGTCCAGCGTGAGGACGTAACCTTCTTGGGCATTGCGGTCGACTATCATCTTTCATGGACTGGTCAAATCCATAACACCTGTAATAAATTGTCATCCAGGAACTATGCTGTACTGCAGTTGAGAGATTTTGTGGAGAAACCTATACTTAAGATGTTCTATTATGCTACCGTTCAATCGGTCTTGTCTTATGGACTGTTGGCATGGGGTAACTCTAGTAACATAAATAAAGTTTTGATAAACCAAAAGAGAAAGGACTATCTTCCGCTTATCATTCAGAGCCTCCTGTCGCCAAACTTTTAAATCAGAACGAATTCTCACCGTTATTGAGTTATACATTTTTGAATGTGTTTGTTATGTATTTAAACATCTTAATGAATTCCCGAAGTGCGGGGTTATTAATCGTTACATTACAAGAAATGCTGAAAGGCTTTTCATTCCTGGTGCCCGGTTGACCCAGGTACAGGAGGGACCTGGGATCACTTCCCTTAAAATTTATAACCACCTGCCTTCAAATATTAAAGAATTCCATAATACTTTAGTCCCTATTAGCTGAGAACCCCTTTTATTCATTGACTGAATTTTTTTTCACACGCTTTCATTTAATCGAATTTTGCTTAGTTGTAGTGTTTAGATTTTAATCATTTGTATCTTGTTTTTGATATATTTTTAAATTTGTTTTTGACAATTCCAACATATGTGCTCATGTCAATGAAAGTAAATGAATAAATAAATAAATGAATAAATAAGTATTAGAGAGAATGTGTCGGTATGAGATTATAGTTGACCTAAAGTTACTTATCTGCAAGTAAGTAAGACAAATGCAGCAAGTTATAATGTGAATTAGTCAACTAATTACGGTCTTATTGTTAGGCATTAGATATTTGAGACGACATTCGACACAATGCTAAAGAATTTAGGCATTTCTAAACCGAACTATGATAATAAAGAGAACTTATTTAATATGAGATAATGCTAGACATACGGTCATTTGTAGGTAAATGAATAAACTAAAACTGTAATTATTTATAAGCGAAAACGAGAATTGATGATCCCATACATGTTATAAACAGTAAACGAGTTAATATCGCCTAAATATAAATTCACTCAAAAGGATATATAACGGTAAGATATATACAGTAATTAAGGCAAATTTCCTACAGCCAATTGATTATATATTTATTAATTTAAATGGTATATAACGGTAAGACAGATAAAATAATCAAGGCAAATGACCTACAGTCATTTGATTAAGTACTCATTAGTTAAAATGATATACTGCGGTAAGAGAGATATGATAATAGAGAAGCGATATACGGCCTTTCAGACAACTATCTTACAGTCGTAAATATAAATCCATTAATTAAAATGATAACCAAAAACAATATAGAGCAATTTAGGCACTTAAAGAAATAAAATTGATTTTACTTTATACTAGACGAGTTCCAGGCAGTGTCGCTCACTGGAAGTAAGTCTCCACCTTATTGTTGCGTCACCTAGACAAAAAAGGTCTTGGTATGGCTAACTGACGGAGGAATTAGTTAGGTCAGCGTGAAATTCTACCTCACAGAAGAAATTCGGTTCCATAAAAGGCATTTAGCCGATAGAGAGAATTCTGTCCCACAGAAAGACCCTAGTTAAATGATGAATAATTTTAGCCGTCTCGAACACACCTTGAAAAAAAGGGTCGCCACCCTGGTTCGTCACACAATGCTTATGGAAGATATGGGAAGTAATTTTTTAAAATATACATTCTTCTGAGGGTCAGAAATAGTGAAGCTAGATCCCGATACGGAAACCGGCTTGCTCGCCTTGAGCGTTCCGGCGAGAACGGCTATCAGTTTTCTCAGAAATTAATATATACTTCCTTTACCGAGTACTGCATTAACCGGATGGACTCTACCTGCCAAGTAGGTTCGAACACCTGGAGTAAGGTCTCGAAAAGTAAGTTAGCGAGAGTATCGATAACACAAATTAACCAGTAAAAGGAGAAGTTCGCAATACTGTATTCAGTAGAATTTGCAACGGTACACCTCGCCCGTTCACATAATATATCTTATGTATTCCAACTTACTTGTTTTTATCTTAATTCCTACAAGAGCTCTTCCTTTACCTACTTTCTCGAGAGCGATCAGAGTACATGTCTCAGTCCCGTACAGCAACACCGGAAATATATAACAACAAACAAGAGTCTGATCTGTCTCTACAAGGAAGAATTATGCTATAAATATTCTGGCTATCTTCAGTGATAATGCTCTGGATTTTCCTTTTCGGAATTTGGTCTATACTGAACAATCCAATTTTCATTAATAGTAGTTCCCAGGAGTGTAATACGTTTCGACTCTCTTTTCATGCTCAGGTATTTTGGCACCTTTACTGGTTTAATTCTGACATTTGTATGTTTACAAATTTCTAATCGGTAAGTGATTGCTTACAGTCCTCGGGTTGTAAGTAAATAAAAATAAAAACCTACTACTCGCTTTACGAGAATTCCTTAGTGACTAGATGTTCATATATTAATGAGAGAATAGCACTAAATAAGAGAAAGCGATGAAGCAGGAAAATGTTAATATAAATTACGATAACTTAATTATTTGCAGTTTACTTCTACTTAAAGTAAACAATATTCAGTAACTTATAAAGCTCCGGGGTCGTAATAGTATATATATATGGCATGATGACCGGAAACACCAAATAAAACATAGAAAAGCTAAAATTCAGTTACGGTTGGGCTTTTCAAATGAAAGGGTCCTATTAAGTTGACATAGTGTCTACCTTTTTTGCTCCTCATCTTGTTTTATGTAATTTTCAGTTTTATGATCCACGAGTCTGTCTCGTGACCATGAAATAAAGTTTTTAGTGGCCGACGATTTTATTACTTTCTTTTAGTGAATCATTTGTATTTTCAGTAATGATCGTGATTGAAATCATCATACCTACGTAATTTTAGCACAAACCAAATTAGTTGATATAATTATAATTATAATGTTATACCAAGTGTTACTTTTTAACTTTTTGAAATAAATTATACACGGTGGGCAAAATTAAATTGGAACCCTCTTTAATGCTTTATAACTTTTTTATTTTCAAATGTTTTTTTATCATTTTTGGATATGTTATGGCCTAAGGTATTGGGATTAAAAAGAACTTTGCAAAGACGATCTACTTCAGTGGCGTATAGAAAAGGGAGTATTTTTTAAAACCAATGTATTTCAGGTCGTTGCGAAAATCGGCCAAATGAAATAAAGATGTAAAAATGGGCAAAAAAGATTTGAAAGGGTTCGGAATATTGACCATTAAAAAAACAGGTCAATACAAACAAAATTAAAATTGATACTTTAATTTTGATAAAACCATGTCTCGTAGGTCAAGGTAAATTGGATCCTTTTTTAATGCTTAATGACCTTTTATTTTCAAAGGATTTTTTTATCATTTTTGGATATTTTATGGCCCAAGGTATTGGGATTAAAAAGAACTTTGCAAAGACGGTCTACTTCAGTGGCGCACAGAAAACGGGGTATTTTTCAAAACCAAGTAATTTCAGGTCGTTACAAAAATCGGCCAAATGAAATAAAGATGTAGAAATGGGCAAAAAAATATTTGAAAGGGTTCGAAATATTGACCATTAAAAAATTAGGTCAATACAAACAAAAATAAAAATTGATACTTTAATTTTGGAAAAACCATGTCTTGTGAACCAAGTTAAAATGGGTCTTTTTTAATGCTTACTAACCTTTTATTTTCAAAGGATTTTTTAAAATTTTTGGATATCATTGTCTAAAATTTAGAGTCAAAAAGAAATTTGTAAAGCGGGTCTACTTCAGTGGCGTACATTGAAATTTAATTTTTTTTTTATTTTACAAATTTTAAGTAGATTCAAAATTTCTGTACGCCAATGAAGTAGACCCGCTTTCCAAAGTTCTCTTTGATTTTAATGTCTTAGGCCATAACATATACAAAAATTATAAAAAATCCTTTGCAAAAAAATTCACTAAGCATTAAAAAAGGGATAGGAATTTAGCCCACGAGACATGGCTTTACCAAAATTAAGGTATAAATTTTAATTGTGTTTGTAGTGACCTGGTTTTTTAATGATCAATATTCCCAACCGCTTTTTTGCCCCTTTTTATATCTTTATTTCATTTGGCCGATTTTTGCAACGACTTGAAATACATTGGTTTGGAAAAATACCCTCATTTCTGTACGCCACTGAAGTAGAGACTCTTTGTAAAGTTCTTTTCAATCCCAATACCTTAGACCATAACATATCCAAATATGATAGCCTTTGAAAACTTTGCAAAGCTCTTCTACTTCATTGGCATACAGAAATTTTGAATCTACTTAAATTTTTTAAAATAAAAAAATAATAATTTGAAATTTTAATGTACGCCACTGAAGTAGACCAGCTTTACAAATTACTTTTTGACTCTAATATCTTAGGCCATGACATACAAAAAAATCCTTTGAAAATAAAAGGTCATTAAGCATTAAAAAAATCCAATTTTACTTGGCCCACAAGACATGGTTTTTCCAAAATTAAAGCATCAACTTTTATTTTTGTTTATATTGATCTAGTTTTTTAATTGTCAATATTCCGTACCATTTTAAATCTTTTTTGCCCATTTCTACATCTTTATTTCATTTGGCCGATTTTTGCAAAGACCTGAAATACATTGGTTTTGAAAAATACTCCGTTTTCTGTGCGCCACTGAAGTAGACCATCTTTGCAAAGTTCTTTTTAATACCAATACCATAGGCCATAACGTATCCAAAAATGATGAAAAATCCTTTGAAAATAAAAGGTCATTAAGCATTAAAAAGGATGCAATTTAACTTGGCCCACAAGACATAGTTTTATCAAAATTAAAGTATGAATTTTAATTTTGTTTGTATTGACCTGGTTTTTTAATGGTCAATATTCCGAACCCTTTCAAATCTTTTTTGCCCATTTTTATATCTTTATTTCATTTGGTCGAGTTTTGCAACGACTTGAAAAACATTGGTTTTGAAAAATACTCCCTTTTCTGTACGCCACTGAGGTAGATCGTCTTTGCAAAGTTCTTTTTAATCCCAATACCTCAGGCCATATCATATCCAAAAATGATAAAAAATCCTTTGAAAGTAAAAAAGTTATTAAGCATTAAAAAGGGTTCCAATTTAATTTTGCCCACAGTGTACATGTTATATAAGTCATGCTATAACGTGTGCTATTTTTCTTCTCATCGTTTTTGAGGGTAATTTGATTGTGTACGTTAGGAGCACAGGCCTGAAGTTTAACGAATTATATATGCAATATCATTGTCGAAATATGGTAGCTCGCAAAAATACATAAAAAAGAATGCGCTTATGACCACATGAGAGATGTGAAAACTTCAACAAAATTTAAAATTACTTCCCACAAATTCGATGTTTAAAGCAAATTGTGTTCTCGTAAAACCACAGAAACAGCAGCTTATCACTTGAAAAATTTCCAAATTTACCATCTTCAAATAGCTTTAAATTAAATTTCAAGCATATAAATCAACTTAATTACCACAAAAACTATACCCATCGATATGCTAATAGTACAATAATTATAATCGCCAAAAATTTATACATTTTCTGACACAACCCATTTTTAAATTCAAACAGTTTTCAATGCGATTTTAGGTCCTTAAATGTAAATCTACATATTTTAACCCAAACGCCATGCCAAAATATTGGAAGACGTATTTCTTCAAACTTCCAATTCTACATCAAAAATAAAGCTATGTATTCAGACTTGCAAAAATATGGGAAATTTGTTGCTTTTTTTCTGATGCTGTAATTGTCTCGTATATTCCGATTAAATACTAAAATTTTGTATAGATTTGTAACATTGAAAATGTTTCTGTTTTCCTAGCATAGGGCCCGAAATCGTGAAAAAGTGCATGCTATATTTGCCACAATCATGACGTCATACGCGTGAGAGGTCGAGTTAGTTTGTTTATTTAAACTTAACTTTGATTATAACGTATCGGAACCGATTCAAATGACTAAAATAAATTGGAACTAACTGAAACTAACCGAAAGTTTATTGAACGACTAACCAAAACTAACCAAAGCACCAAAACGGGCTAAAACATATCGGAACAGGTTACAAAAATTAAAGTAAGTTAAATCTAACCAAAACGAACCGAATTTTGGCGATTAACCGAAAATGAACAAAAACATTAAATTTGATTATAACGTATGGGAACTGGTTCAAATAACTAAAATAAATTGGAACTAACTGAAACTAATCGAAAGTTGATTGCAACCCTAACCAAAACTAACCATAAGCGCCAAACGGACTAAAACGTATCGGAACAGGTTACAAAAAGTAAGTAAAAGTAAGTTAAAACTAACCAAAACGAACCGAATTTTGGCGACCAACGAAAACAAACCACAAACATTAAATTTGATTATAAGGTATGGGAACCGGTTCAAGTGACTAAAATAATTTGGAACTAACTGAAAGTTACCGAAAATTGATTGAATGACTAACTAAAAGTAACTAAATGCACCAAAACGGGCTAAACCGTATCAGAACAGATTAGAAATGTGAACTTAACTTTACTGAAAGTTGATTTAACAACTAACTAACCAAAAGTAACTAAAAGCACCAAAAGGGGCTAAAACGTATCGAAATAGATTAAAAGTATTGAAGTAAGTTAAAACTAACACAAATTAATTTTGGTGACTATGTAGGGTATCAAGAAAACACTCCGTATTTCAGAAATTAGGCCAGTGAAGGTAATCCGTCCGGGTCGAGGTTTAAGCGAAGGTTATTTATATTATCTGGTACACGTAATATTATTGTTTCAACTCAACGAACGCGCTATCAAACGCCGACAATAAAGATGACTTAACCTTGACGACCTTGCACTGTTATTATAATAATATATACAAGTCTTGAACCTACATCAATCTCCTATATATATCGAATATAGGAGATTAGAACACTGAGGAACGATGGGTATCAGTTAGTATAAGCCGTATTATACAACATAATATAATGATAATCATAGCGAGAATTATAAGTAATAATTAATGTGAATACAGAACTCAAATATTACCTGAAGTATTATTTCAATGAGTAATGTAATGTAATTGTTCTACACTAACCAAAAACACTAAAATTGATTATTACGTATCGGAACTGGTTCAAATCATTAAAATAAATTAAAACTAACAGAAATTAGCCGAAAGTTGATTGAACCACTAAACAGAAATAACCAAAAGTAACGAGAAGCGCCAAAAGTTACTAAAACATATCGAAACAGATTAAAAATATTAAGGTAAGTTGAAACGATATTAAATTAACCGAATCTTGGCGACTAACTAAAATTAACCAAAAACATTAAAATTGGTTACAACGTATCAGAATCGCATCAAATCTCTAAAATAAATTAAATGTAATTAAAACTAATCGAAAGCTTATTGAATGACCAACCAGAACTAATCACAAGTACAAAAGCACCAAAATGGGCTAAAACGTATCGGAATAGGTTGCAACAGTTAAAACTAACTAAAACGAACCGAGTTTTGGCGACTAACCAAAAGTAACCAAAGAGATTTGCTTGTAACGTATAGGAGTCGGTTCAGAGACTAAAATAAATTGGAATTGACCGAAACTAACCAAAAAATATCCAAAAGCACCAAAACGGGAAAAAACGAATCGGAACAGGTTAAAATTTTACAGTAACGTTAGAGCTAATTATATGAAAATCTGATAATTTTCCTTTCTAAAAGGGGAGGGTAAATTTTAGGTCTTCAGATCTGCGCCTTTTTTATTTATTTATTTTTTAATAATGTTTAATATTAATGTTATAAATTCATTTCTTTAATTATATATGTCATAAAAAATCGTGTTTGTATTTTTACATTTTAAAACTCTGGTTTTACAAACTTACAACACAAATCACATTTGTGTGTTTTTATTTATCATTTTCAATGTCCCCCCGGTTGCATCTTTGCAAAATACGGTGATTTTTTTAAAGCAGAGATCACGAGGTTTGCGAATCTGGTATATATTTATTGAAAATAGTGATGCGTTGACTGGCACTTAAAGTAGATTTTTCAAACCGAAAAACAAAAAATTTACTAATATGACATTCGGATCGATGCGTTTCTTTGATGTGTTCTGCTCATATTCCACCTCTTTAATGTACGAAAGTTTGGTTGCTTCAGATTATTTGGTTTTGCAGTAATGGTGTCAGGTCAAAACACGAAATGTTGAAATGTTTAAATTCAACTAGCTCACCCTGTAGAAAAGGCAACCTCATTTCCAAAGTGTCCTATAATACAGCCTTTGGCGTTGATTATCGTCAAGTATTTTGGCCTAAAAAAATTACTTAATTTGTTTGGCCCAGAAATGGATGTTAAAAATTGTTTCCTGAAAACTCCATTTATTCTGAAATTTTTTAAATAGAGACGTTTTTAAAGCGTTTCCTCCTAGTAATTTTTTATCAGTAAAAACGGGATTTTATGCATTTTGCATATACTTATATGAATTTTTTGCATATTGAAAGATAAATGCATATGTTAAGCATTATTGCATTTACAAGCACGTTTTTGGATTTATGTGTTATTTTCTTAAATTTCATAGCCCCCCCGGCCGGGACACCGCGCCGCCTGAACGGTGCGGCGCCTGAATACCCTAACTCGATTTAGATAGGGATTTCCCTAAGAGGGCAATAAATAGGCTAATAAAATAATAAAGTGCATAAAGTATTATACTGTTCTTTTAATGAGAATTTGCATTAGTCTGTGCATTTTTTTGGAATGATGTTTTAACTAGAATTTCTTACCTTCTATAATATATTTATTTGTATATCTTTGTTATAGTATTATTGAGGTTGTTGTCTGTCGTAGATGCAGTTAGTATTGTACGCCCAAATAAAATGAAAATGAGAACGGAAGCGGCGATTACGCCGAAAATACTATGAACTTCATGTATTAAGCCTCATCCATAACTCGTTTTGGACGGCAATCATGTTTTTACATTCCCAATTGACCTACATATTAAGACGTCGTCTCACCTTGCTAGGTTAACAAGATGAAGTCCCGACCCATTCAGTCAACGTTGGAGCAGTCTTTTGAGACACTTAAAGACGAATATCATGGCCAGTAAGAGTTTAACTAAGCTGTCTAAAAATCTGTCTAAAAAGATGTCTAGGCTGTCTAAGCTGTCTAAAAAGCTGTTAAAGCTATTTAGGTGGCACACCTTAAAAATGGCGTAGTCCACGTGTACGATTTTTGCTACTGTGCATCTTTTCCACGGTGGAGGTTGTAGAACGCAGATACTATATCTACCGAAGATCTGTGTAAAACTCTGTTGGCTGCTAATATTCCTTTAAACAAGCTGATCAACCCGCAAATTAAAGGCTTTTCTGCAAAATTATTCAAAACTTAATGCTCCAGATGAATCTACGTTAGGACAAAACGTCGTTGGAAAGGTGTTTGATACCGTGCAACACGTTTTTCTCTGATTGAATCCAAAGATTTTTTTTCCAATCAATTTAAAAAAGGAACCTAGCCCCGGAGAGTCGCGTTACAAAGCCCAGCCCCTGTCGTGGGGTCGTTTGAGCGCCACCCGTTCTAGACAGCTAAACGGAAAAGCTCGGTTGGTGTTTTACCGAGTGGCTAGATTCGCTCATAAAATTAACCGGTTCTCAGTTCCTAATTTCGAACTATCAAAAAAAAAACGAAAACAATGGCGTAATAATAATCCACTAACTTCTATCAAGAAAACACAATATAAAATTTAATGAACACTATATTTGTTACTAAGTCCTTTTTTTGAAAACACAGCAACAATCTATCTGGAGAAAAAGGTTATATTAAAATAAACAGAGTACAATATGAAGATTGTACGTACAGAGACCAATTCAGTTGGAAAACCTCGTTTCTATATGCCTTATCACTAAATGCACTAAACACTACTTATCAAAGTGATCACTTCGCGTATACTAAGCTTCTTACAACTAGGTATGCGTGCGCTAATAGCTGCACTGATGGTGCAGTGAGCGGACACAATGATTAGATCAAAAAAACTTGAGAAGTTAATAAAAGCACCAGATTAGATTAAAACTATGGTTAGCTGGATTCATATGATAAAAAGATAAAATTCAGAGCGGTTATATCTGCCGACTAATAAATGAAAAGAATGAAATTATCCAGCCAACGCTTGACTTTTAAAATGAGAAAACAACTCAAAGCAATTAGATTAACTGGTTCGATAAACCAGTGAATAAATGTAAATTAAATTAATTAAAATCAATGAGCTACCTCAATTCAATGTTTGATTTATATGAATAAAAGCAAACGAAGAGTAAACATAAGAAACAATGAGACACAAAACTTATGCCCAAATCCCGTCGTCGAACTCTGTCGATGGCCTCTAGTGCGGGAACCACCAGTTAAGGCCCTTCACTGACGCTTCTGGCCTTTCAGAAAAGTTGTGGACCTGCTTCTGGCCCTTCAGAAAAAATTGTAGTTCTTCAATTGAACTTCTGGCCCACCAGAAAAAGTTGTGGTTCTTCAATTGAACTTCTGGCCCACCAGAAAAAGTTATAGTTCGGCACTTGAATTTCTGGCCCACCAGAAAAAGTGGTAGTTCGGCAATTGAACTTCAGGCCCACCAGAAAAACCCTGAAATAATCCAGTACGCATTAAATGAAGCCCCCTTACTTTAATAAAAAGCATAGACCCCCTCCCTCTTTGCATAAATACATCTTCTTTATAAAACAAATTTTCCCAGACAAGAAAAACCCATGGACTTGCAGTGCAATAAAGCAAATAAAAGAGATATTAAAGTTCAGGCAACTTGAATATAAAAAGATAGGTATGAATCACCCCTAAAAGAATATATAAACTTCCCCATATGATCAAAATTAAAGTTGCATTAAAATAAAAATTCGGATCAGATAACATGGACTAGATAAGATAACACATGGGAAAAGCAAATGGCGTTATGTGCACAAAAAAAATAAAAGGTAGATAAGCAATCAATTTCATTAATTTAGGCAAAACCGTAGCGATATTTACCTCAAACTCGGACTTGAGGGTGGATTAGGAGAGATTCGACAGTCTCGGTCTTATGGGACGTGGAAGCCGCTATAAATATTGGAAACAAAAAAAAATAGCAACATGGCGGTCACGTGCTTCATAGGCCACAGAAAAAAGGAATCCAGAGAAAATGCTTACCTAGTACAGCATGTAGAGCCTGAATAATCGGTCGTGTTAAAAAACAAACAGATACGACACGATAAATCCCCTATCAAAAGGGTTGTATTATATCACAATACTTAAAACGTGAAATTTCTAGCCGCCCTGGCAAGTGTTCGTCTTACGTTCCGGTCAAACTAGCAAAGGCCCGTCCACTCCGTTCGTCAATTCGTCTTCGAAATTAAATACTGCGACACAAGTAGTAATGGGCTGAAAACTTGCCGAGTGCCTCGATACAAGGAATAATTCTAAGAAAATAAACGCCTTATTTCTCGCTTATTATGATGATAAATGACTGCGGAAGCCACGAATAGTGGGCTAAAATTACATTCTTCCAGAAATGCTAGGAAATGCTCTACCAGGAATGATAAACCTTCAAAAATCCAAATCGAGAATGACAAACACGCGATAGATAGCCCATCCCTATTATTTGGCATAAACCTTACAAAAAAAAACTGGTCAGCCGTACAGAACGAGAAATACATTTAAAGCAGAGGTCCAAAAACGATCTCCGGAATATCAACCTAGGGTTCCCAAAAGCTAATAGAATATTCAAACTGAAATTAAATTATGCTTCAATAAGTCAAATGCACTGTATTTGCAGGCTAACAGAATTCTTTAAAAATATAAATCGATTCGCTGGCTGTTTACGATAAAATAATGCAAATCAAGTCAAGTTATTTTAACAATAAGGTACTTCGCTTTCGCTTATCAACTAAAATAAATAGTCACAACGGATTAAGAATACAAATATATAGCTAACCTATACTTAAAATATGGTTAATTTTACATTAAGAAAAGAGGCAATTTCAAGCGAATTATTAAATTCAGAATTAATAAACCGATGCGTTCAAAATACAGCATCATTTTTTTCCCTAAATGCGGCATATAAATGGAATTTTTGAAATTGGCAAAATCGAACTGTTACAACCGTGCTAGATCAAATGAAAAATGAAATTAGTGGTAACTATATGTATGTTGTCCTCTACGAAATAACTGATTCGTGTGGTCGTTACATAATTAATTTATGATCAGAAAACTCACAGAAGAAGAAACTTAGCTCATAGCTTTCGTGTTGCTCATTTCAGTTCCTAAGATAAAATTCTTGTCTTGTTGTCCAATGCTGCGCCACGTATTGTAATGAAAGGACAGAATTTAAAGATATTTTATGAACATTTAAATCATTTAACTTGCCTATCTCACGGATTAAATATGGTTGCGATAAATATTCTTAGAGCTTTCTTCCCGTGCGTTGGTCAATGATCTAATAGCAAATTTGAAAAAAAAATCATAATGGCCCCATTAAATGTGCAATTTTACAAGGTGACTTTGCCCGGAGTACAATTACCACTTGAGTCTGTTGTGGCCAGACGGGGTACCTGGATTAATAGTTTAATGCAGATAAGTTCCAAAAATTTAAAGACTGAATTTCAAAATGTTAAAGTGGAACAACAGTAAACGTATATTAAATCTATCTATGTATTTATAGCGGACAGTATTTTGCAACCAGAAGAATCGTTTACAAATCTACCAGAGTCGATGAATATTATAGAAACATGTGTACAAAATTTCAAACATACAAGCTGAGGAAGGAAAAACTGGAGTGGTTTTAAGGTAAGTCGTAAACATAATGTTAGTGAAAACTGTAAATAATTTGGCGATTGAACCTGCCTTAGTTCCAAAATTATAATTTTGAAGTATAACTTCAGTAGATTTCGAGAGCTGGTTTCCTTTGTACAACCATGTCCTTAGCGATAGACGCCACAATTTTTTTAGTTTAAAACCTTGAAGCATCTGTGATAACTAGTGCGTTTTATAATTTTTCAATTAATATTAATGGAAATTTGATATAAAATGATATAGGAAAATAATATTTGTGATTTGATAAAGTATATACAGCCTTAATTTATTTTTATTCAATATTCAATTCCCTAATTTAGTGAAAATCTGATCAAAATTTAGTTGTTTTATTACTGCATACTTATGTTTTTGTCTAAGTTTAAAAAATTTGCCTATATTATCTTTGCGCATATTTCTAAATTTTTTGGTTGCATATAATCTGGTCTTTAGTCTTAGATTTTTTGTTCCTAGCCGACCTTTTCGGTGCTAGAACAACCCCTTATCCTTATCGTGTTTGGTAATCTATAATAGGTTTGTTCTAGCAGCGATTTCAAACGGTGCAAAGCCATCCGGAGTTTGCGCATAGCGATATGTGCGTCGCTTATATTGCTATGCGCAACTCCGGATGGCTTTGTACCGTTTGAACAAACCTTATCGGGTTTGCCGATTATTGACAGCAGACGTTACTTAACGAATCTTGCACATAGCGAATACTCAGTTGACATTAGACATTAGAGGTTCTCCCGCGTCGCGGCGGCGGTATTAAAGTATTGTGCTCCGAAATTGAGTTTGAGGGCGGAAGCGATTATCGCGAATATTCACACATTTTCCCCGTTTCCCAATGGATTAGCGGTCGATTTGGCATTTAAGAAATCCTCACTTAAACTTGTTTTCGTCCCTTTGAGATTGGGCTGAGTCGATGTCGTATGCTGCCTTGTGACCGGATACATCAAACCCTTTGACATGGGGTAGTAGTAATGTAGGTTTTCTGTTTATACTATCGTGTGAAAGTCTGCGTCAGTAACATTTGAAATGAAAGTACTTAAAGTATATTAAAATATGATGAATAATACATTTTATATAACTTTTTTAAGATGAAGTAAAATGAGATGATGCATGAATAAAAATGACAACTTACCCAAAATTCACTATCCTCGTATTGTGGGGAAGTCTGAAAAATGTAAGAGAACAATATAAATGCATTGTTCATCTCCTATTTTTTACTAAATCAAAAATATATGCAGATTATTAGATCTAATTATTAATAATATGTATATCTAGAAAAACAATGCACCATCTCATTTTATAACATCCACATTCTATATGCGTAATTACATTTTATTTCTTCTTATACGTTCGTTAGTTTCGTTACCTTGTACAAGTAAACAGTTGATCTTAACCACTGCAATTCTATATTTTTTTATTTTTTAGCACGTTTAAACTAACCTTATTTGACCAAAACTAAAAATAACCTAATTTTGGAAATGAGCGACAAAATTTTAAACATAACACTAAAAAATCCAGATAAACCTAGATCCGAAAACGGTTTCTAGGATAGCTAGGGCCTTTTGAAGAAGGCTTCCATAAACTAGTTTTCGTCCTATATCTGTGAAGCTACCTCAGCTATCATAATTACTGATAAGGTGCACCAGACAAAGGGGTCCTTGTAAAGTGATGTTCTAGGTTTCTCCAGCTGTACGACCAATGGGTGCGCTCTTGCCGTTTGTCGTGACTGTCTGCTGAGAGGCGGTATGAGGCGGACCAAATCATAGAAACATGTGCCGTGAAAATATCTGTAAAACAGAGATATTTTGGCCACATGTATGCAATATTCCAGACTATGCAGATCCCTGGCCAGCTCCGAGACATCGACAAGACGCACAGTCCTCTTCTGACTGGATTCCAGTAGCTTTAAGCTGTGCTATTAAGAGCCAAGCATGAGAATATGACATGAGCCGAGATCATGAATGGTCATTGCATAATATACTATTCAGCAGCTACTATTGAAATAAAATTTCTAAAAACTTATTTCCTGAATAATTTCAAATTTGAACACGGAATTTATGAGATACCAAAAATGCGCAATTTTATCCCGATTTAAACGTTTTTGTGACACATAGCATTTTCCTGCTCTCAATGGTTAAACGAAAAATTAAATCTTCCCTACTAGCCTAAAAATAAATTGGTTATCATTATTTTTGGGACAAGTAAAAAGGAACTGAAGCATACAAATTTTATTTAAAAACATATAAATATGACAAATATCTGGTTAATGACTATACATATATTCAAAAAATAGCTTAATAACTATTTTCTTCTATTAAATACCTATTAAAAATATATTTTCATTTGATTATATATGCAACTACACTGAAAAAATCTCCTAAATAACCTGGTATATCTAGAAATAAATAAACGTAAAAAAAATTAAAACAGGCTTTTATTTAAATGCACTAAAAAGCAAAAAATAATAAAATTTGAAGTAAATGAAACCAATTATTTTGTTACATTAAACATTTTTATATGGCATAAAAGCTTGGCGCAAGATTGTCGTGTTTAAATTTCTCGCGACAAGCGAGAAAATGTTTAATGCAACAAAGTAATGGGTTTGACGTCCTCCCAATCCAGATTCTTTGGATCTTCCCGAGCAAGTGTTGGTGCTCCCAGTATCTTCCTCCTTAGGCGACTCCACCTATCACAAATTCCTATATAGTGGTATGAGGACTCCTCCCCTGTCCCGCAGTTCGGGCAGAGTGGGCTGTCCCTCACGCCGATAAGGTGCAGATGTCTGTTTAGGCTTCCATCCCCAGTCAAAATACCTACCAAGTTCCTGATGTCCTCTCGGCTCTTTTTTAGCAGTCTGCTCTTGCTCTGGAGCCGTCAAGATTTAAAATCTTTTCCTTGGCTTCTCTGCATCCTTCTTTTCTCCAATTGTGCTTTGTCTTGTTCTAGGCCCAGTTATCTAGTTTCTGAGAGATTTGCCTTTTACTTAAGCCCAGGCCAGGTTCTGGACCGACGAGGTGGCTCATTGAGCCTTGTCTTGCCAATTCATCGGCCTGTTCGTTGCCCTCGATGCCACTGTGCCTTGGAACCCATCTGAGTCTTACTTCCTTGCGCACAGCCAATCTATCTAGGGCGTCTCTACATTCCTGAACTAGCTTACAGCTTGTCCTGGGTCTCTGGATCGCCCTGAGAGCGGCTTGACTGTCCGAGTAAATATATATATACTCTCTACACGTTCTGCTACCTTCTGTTGCTACTTTCAAAATATCAAACACCTCCGCCTGGAAAGTAGTGGCATATCTCCCCAGCGAAGTGCTGTCTCCTGATTTAGTATTGTCTAGGTATACACCGGCTCCAGATGACTGTGTATTAGCCATCCATGAGCCGGCAGTGTACCATGCGTGTACGCCGCTCGGCGTACATACCTGGCCTGACAGCCACTCTTCCCTTGATGGAAATTCCTTCTCAGTCTTAATCTGCCATCTGGAATATTGCCTTTGGTCGCAATGATGGGTAGATCCCTACTCATTTTGGCCTTTCCCTGTGTAGTCCGTTCGCTATAGGCTGCTGTCGATCATCCTTTTGTGAGCCGCCATTGCCTCTCTCTCAATCCAGATCGGGACGTCCGGCAGCCCCAGGATGATGTTCAGTGCTGCTCCGGAGATGTTCTCAATGCTCCTGTAATACCCAAACAAGCCAACCTTTGCAGTCTGGCCAGTTTCTGGGCATTAGTGGCTCTGGCCACCGCTGGCCACCAGACCACGGATCCGTAGGAAATCGTCGGTCTTATCACAGCAGTGTACAGCCACTGGAGGATGTAAGGTTTTAAACCCCACTTCCTACCTATCGTTCTCCTTAGTTGCCACATAATCGCGGTTGTCTTATTCACCACCTGTTCAACGTCAATTTACTGTCTAAAATAACTCCCAAATATTTGACTTGTTGACTTAGGTTCAGTCTCGTCTGGTAGAATATGGGATGTATAAAATCTGTTAGATTTCGTTTCCTTGTGAAGAGAATGAGTTCAGTCTTCCCTGGGTTTACTGAGAGACCATTCTCCTCACACCAACCTTGAACTATCCGACACACCACCTGCATACGCTCGCAGGCCGTTCTCACGAACTTGCCGGTGATCATTACTATCCCGTCGTCAGCATATGCTTGTGCGTAGAATCCCTAAAGATTTAACCGTCTCAGGAGGCTGTCCATCACCACGCACCACAAATCTGGCGAGAGGCAGCTGCCTTGTGGGCAACCCCCGCTTACCCCGGCTTCAACGCGAACTTCTCCCAGCGTGGCGCTGATCTTTAGGTCTTCCAGTGCCGCTTTTACCCACTTGACCCAATGGACTGGTGTTCTCTTGGCCTGGAGGGCTTGACAGATAGTTTTCGTTTAAGCCTTATCGAAAGCTCCTTCTACGTCAAAGAAGAGCGTTAGCGCCATTTCTTTGTTTTCTATTGCCTCTTCAGCCCTTCTAACTACAGAATAGAGAGCCGTTTCAGTCGACTTTCCCCTTCTGTAGGCGTGCTGATTATCATGTAGAGGAGAATCAGTTAGGATCTCTTCCATGATGAACTTGTCAATCATTTTTTCCATTGTATTCATTAAAAATGAAGTTAGATTTATAGGCCTAAAGGACTTGGGATGGGAATAGTCTTTCTTCCCTGCCTTGGGGATGAAGACGACATCCGCTGCTCTCCTAGCTTGTGGAACGTACCCTAGTGTTATGCTGGCCTCGAATACCCTCTTTAAGTAAGGGAGTAACGTGTCAAGGCCCGCCTGCAGCATCATGGGTATAATTCCATCGGGCCCTCTTGCCTTATATGGACTGAACTCCACCATTACCCAAGTTATGGATTCCTCAGTCACCACACTGCGGGCAAGGTTCCAGTCCATCTCTGGCTCTGGTTCCTCATCCCAGTTGGTAGTCTGTACCTCTCCGGGGAAGTGGGTTTTTAGAAGATGCTCTATCGTTTCCTCTCTATTCTCCGTCCATTGTTCTCCTGTTTTCAGAGAGCCAATATCTTTTTGTCTTTCCGAGACCAGCAGCTTAAGCAGACGCGCTGAGTCGGAGGGAGACTCCATCTCTCCACAGAATTTCCTCAAGCTGTCTCTTTTGCTGCGTCGGACCTCGATTTTAAATTTCCTTCTGGCTTCCAGATACACATCCCAGAGCTCCTGCCGCCCTTCCCTGAAAGCGTGGCGATGTGATCTTATCACGTCTTTTTTAAGACGGTCCAGACTATCACTCCACCAAGGCAGCCTCTTGGCGCTCGCTTTCTTAAGTGGGCACGCTTGTTCATAGGAGTCGATGATTATACTGTTTAGCTTTACCACCTCAATTTCTAGTTCTTGTTTTGATGAAATAGCCTGCCCTAAAGTTCCCATGGACATTACCAGACTTTCCCTAAATTTGTTCCAGTCTGTTGCCCTCGGAATTCTTTTCAGTGGCTTCTCCATCTTATCCGATTTAATTTCGAATCGGATCATTCTATGATCGGACATAGTTATGTCCCTACTTACCCTGCAATTGACTACCTTTTCCGCAAATGCTCGAGTTACCATTGTAATATCGATAACCTCCTGACGAACCCGATTCACAAAAGTTGGTTCCGCATTCATGTTAGCTACTTCAAGGTTTTCCGATACGAAATACTCTAATAAAGCCGTACCTCTCGCGTTAGTGTTAGTGCTCCCCCAAACGATATTATGCGCGTTTGCATCACACCCCACGATTAATGAAGAACCTTTGTCTTTACTGCATTTTATTAACTTTATTAATTCTTCGGTTGGGGTAGTATTACGGGGTAGCCAAATCATAAATCATAAATTTAGTAAATATTATTTATTTTTAAAAGTTTTATTTTAAAGGTAGTCTATAATAAAAGTCATTTTGAATCCGCCATTTTGAATTTTCAAAATCTTATAATAAAATTATATTCCTTGTCCCCATGTACCGATTTCAAACGAAATCGGACATACTTTAAGTAGTTCCTTCACCACTAAGCTTTAAAGGGAGGGGGAGGGGGAAGTGTAAGCAACACATAACGAGATTATATATCTTTAACTTTAAGTTTCGTAACTTAGATTTTGATTTGATGAATCAAAATAATTATCTTTAATGAGTAATACATATTATAGTGATTGAATACTTTGTACATACTCGGTATTAATCTTTCGAAATTTCAATTTGTAAATTATTATTTCTTAATTATCTTTACTCTAGTTACTACATAACAAGTAGTGACATTATTTGACTATATTTTATTATAAATAAATACATTTAATATAAATTGAATTTCTCTCAGAGACGTCTGTTATATTTTACAATAACAATATGTGATCGGAATTCGATATTTTGACATTGATTTGATTTTGCTCGATTCTGAAAAACATTTTGAGCAGAGTTAATTTGGTTGAGTATGTAGTGAAATGATCTTGACTTATTAGTGGGCTGATTGTAACTTATCGGCTTTTAGCTTATCAGGACCATTAATTTACGGAAAATTTCATATCCATTACCTATCTTATTATATCGTTGTATAGGATCAGTTCTTATTAAGTATTGCTTCTTTTACCTTGCCTATACAGAGTGTTAATTGGTAGTTGGAATTTTTATTCAGATGTAAATTTTAAAGGTACTTAGGAGAGTCAAAGATTATTATTAAAAATTGTTAGGAAAACATATCTTTAATTTCTTGCGATTACTCTCCTTGCATTGGTGCCTTATTATGGCTAATGTAATCTGACAATTTAGCTTATCTTTTCTTATTTTTCCGTCTACCAGGCTCCCATACTTGAATTTAATTTTCAGAATTCGAACTCACACTCCTATTGCCACCGCAATAAGTCGTATCTCAGCAGCGACAAGGTAACACAAGGAACATTTAGCTCTTACTTTTATTTATCCAATTAATTTCAATTAAAATCGAAAGAAAAATATGGAGCCCAATATTTTGAGCAAGTGTTTGGGTGCCGAGCTCCACACATGAGAATAGTATTCCGGAGATGGTCATAACTGGGCCATATAGAGTGGTAAGTGCAGATGAAGTGTATACAACTCTTTGCTCTATAGAGTTCTGCTAGCTTTTGTGCTATGTTGGCCATTTTGGTGATGTGATAACTCCAAGATATGTTGTTTTCTACGTTGACGCCCAGCAAGCTAATGGATGAGGCCATAGTTTGTGTTTGTCCTGTCACGGATAAGTCAGGCCTTGCGGTGTTTGAAAATACAGGTGCTTGCGTCTTTCCTGCATTAAACTAGCCATTGTTTTCCTCACTCCATTCCACGATGGCCTACATATCCTCATTGTTGGCAGCAATTTGATTTTCTCGCTCGCATTGGCATCGCTTATCACGAGCTCAAAAAGTTTTAGAACATGCATTCGGTATTTTAAGTGCAAGATTCAGCTATTTCACAGTTGTTTCAAATAACTAATTTAAAATCTGAAACAATAGAACTTGTAGAAAAAACCAATTGCACAATTGGTTCAGGACTACGAGTACTAAAGTTCATATTCCAATCGGTTCAGTTGCCAAAGAACATATCGATACAAGGGAAGTAATATATCGTTTATAGCGCACTGAAATTTACAATTAGTCAGATATTTCTTTAGTGAAGGTACTGCACCAAGGCAAGACAAAAAGTATAATTATTGGTTAATAAGAAAGTTGGTAAATAATTAACATAAACACTGACCTAATTAATTAAGTCACATTAAAGGCTTACCATGTGCTTTGTTGCATTTCTACTGATGGTGACATTCTCCAAAGATAAATCTGCTCTGGCAAACCAAACAAGCTTCGGCTTGTATATATAGTCCATACCGCATTCATTTTATTTAGATTTTAAAATTCTATTTAACTTACCGGTATACAGTTTTAATTACTTTTAATTTAGTTTTAAGTGCATTTTTTCAATTTTCTGCTACTACTTGCCCCAACTAGCTGTATATTCACGAAAAACTACAATGTTGCAATGTAGATTTTCGAATTATTTTTCAAACATATTTTAAATTAAGTATTAATTAAAGCCTATCTTCAACTTCGTCACTTGCAATCTGGCTTTTCTGTAATGTAAAGCCTTGTCATTCGGAAGCTATTTACCTAAAACATATAACCCGGATGAAATAAATGTAACAATCCCAAATAATATTCTCTTTCAGCTACTGACCACTCTCGAGGATCTTTCTGAATCATATTCAGTTTATTCGGAAGGGCTCACTAACAAGTCTTAGTCAAAGTGCTAACAATATTTGAGCAGAAATTAGGTAACAGGATCTTGACAATAATTAACCTATACAAATATCTAGGCGTCCGAAATCTATTTAGGTCACCCTATTTGCCTTTGACCCTTTCAAAACTGAGTAAATATGTTGCACGGCAAAATCTAATTATTATCTCCTCAGAGCTAAATTGAGAAATTCACTAATTAATAATACACTTGCCGTAATTATTTATTTCGTCCAGTTAATATGGAACTCTACGTTTGCACGATCTAAATTCTGCCTGAGATAATTTAGTTGTGATCAAACTTGATGACATTTGCGAAATTTATGGAGGTACATTTTCGAGTAACGTCTCATTTTCTGAACGCCATGTGACAACTACAATAATTACGAAGTAGATAATGATTTTTCTCATTTAATTAGTGATCTTCTATGATCGATGATGGATTTAGAAGACAGCTTCAAGGTAAATGCTGACCAAAGATTCTTTGAATACTCTAAAAATTGATAATGCTTAATTTTAAGCTTTTTCTAAATGATAAAAAGAAATTAATATTGCATTTTGTTAAATCCCTATAAAACGGCATTTAATTGAAGCTATATTCATTTGGCAAACAAGCCAGGTAGGTACTTCTGCCTGAATGATTTGAATAAATCGTTCCATTATCTTTTTTATTAGGCGATGCCCAAACTTCCCTCGGCTATTCGGCCCGCGTGTAAATTTAGTTTTAGGTGCCAAAAATAAAAAAGAAAAGATTTACCGAAGCTACAAATTACCTGTTTATTTATTAGGTTAAACGAGATTAAAATCAACTGAACAAATATGTCCCTGCGACGGTCAAATATGTGACCAGTTAGCCAGAGTCAAACGTTCATTACGTGTGTTGATTTTGATAACGTTAAGTCAACACGCTTCCGAGGACGTGTAGCGTTCCATAAATTTTATTACTTCCTAATTGTTCATAATTGTGTTGAGATTAAAGGGTTGGCAATTTTAAAGATGGTTAATCACTGCATATATGAAGACGTTTTTATTATTATTGATTGTTAGAAGACGATTACAATTGAGACGGAATGTAAAATATTACAAAAATATTCTCATTGTTGAAAATAGAAAATAGGTGCCTCTCTTTTAAATTTCACATCAGAAACTAGAAAGCTCAACCGTAGTTGATTTGTATAATTCATTTTTCTCTCTAGCCTACTCTTACTACTATTATCTGGAAACGTATTCATTAATTTAAATTTTCGCTTAATTGGATTACTTGATACCAAATAGTAGGGCAGGGTGGTTGCTTACCCCGCTTTTAAGGATTTTTGATAGTAGTTGAGGGGAGAGATAGGTCCCGGGGGGCTTTTCCAGCACACCCCAGATCTCTTCTACACCATTAGCCCCATCTTAAATCCGCTCTGGTTTTCCACAGTTCCAGATGAAAGTGGGGAACTCTCTCCATGGCAGGCAAGCGTCATTGTCCTGCAGTATTACTGACCTGATTATTGGAAGAGCAGCGCATCTACTCAAGTAATGGAGAGTGGTCATCCTCCTCCATGCACTCCCGAGAAGTTGCACTCTTGCAGGCCCATCAGGCTCATGTGTCTTCTTAAACAGCTGTGCCCTTTAATAATCCCTATCAGGGGCTCAGGCACCGCCTATCTCTTCTCAGAAGCCCTCCCGTCGTACTTTTGTCAAGCTCTTGGCTTCTCTGCTCATCTGAAAGTTTCTCCATTCTCTTGAGAGAACTTGGTCTTCTGATTGCTTGCTTGGGATCTAGAAAGGCCTAAAAAGGGCCCTGTGCCTATGTATGGGTTGCCAAAGAAAACCCAACTAACCCCAACTAGCCTGTAAGATATTCTGCCCCTCGTTTCCCCTTCACACCGCTGCCTTCCTTCACCCATACCAACTTCACTTTCTTGTTCTTTGCCAGGTGCCAATGCTTTTCTGCACTCTGGTCTCGTCCATTATTGCAACTTTAAAAATTGCGTACAAGTCTGTTTGGAACACAGTTGCCTGCTTTCCCAGAGGAAAGCTTTGCCCGGGTGTTGCCAGTTTCCAAGAAGACTCTCGCTTCATAGGACTATTTCCCTATCAGTTATGAGCCATCTATATAACATATGAATGCTCTCTGCCGCAAGTTTATCTCTTACCACGTTCCCATTGCCTCTTTGTTTTAGGAATTTGAGGCTTTTTTATAGCAGAGTGATAGACTAAAAGGAGATCCTATCACGCTCGACGAGCAGTAGGTGTGCGAAGATGTTGATTGACATGGTTCTTCAATAGTTGTAGGTTGTGATTAGGGGGAAACAGATGTTCTGGGAGTGAGTTCCACAGTGATGAAGTGCGCCAGACAAAGGAGTTCCTGTAAACCGATGTTCTAGGTGTTTACAGTTGTAGGCCGAACTGGTGCATTCTTGCCGTCTGTCGTGACTGTCTCACAGGCGTTGCTAGGAGCGGGATGAAGCGGGCCAAATCCTGGGAAAAATATCTGTAAAACAGAGATATCTCTGCCACATGTCTGCGGTGTTCCAGACTATCCAGTTTTTTGTTTGCTGCGAAATAGCGCACCAAGCTTCTGGGAGGCTGATCTTGCGATGTTAGCAACGTGGTCATGTCAGGACATATTGCTGTTGACCGAGATAACCAGTACTCCAATTGACGAAGATGAAGGAATGGTCGATCCTACCATAATGATGTCAGGGCCCGCCGTATTGGCCCTCTTGGTAAACGTGGCTGCTTGAGTCTTTGCTGCATTGAACTGGACCAAACTTATACTTATGCTCTCTTAGCCATTAAGGATACAATACAATTTGGTTTGTTATGTCGAGCAATACGGGTAATAGTAGTAGCGAATAGGCCTTCGGTGCTCCTTTTGCTAGTCGCTGTCCCATTTTACTGCTATCTACTTTTGTACGGCTGTTAGACCCTTCCTTCGATTTTAGCAAAGCTCATGATTTTGCCCGCTGAGCTACTGGAGTTAATCCTCTGCAGTATTCGCAGTATCATCCATATTTTGTCTAAGACGTACATTTGCTTTGAATTTTACCAGAAAGCGGAATAACGTTTCATCGTGTCCTCATGCTTAGACAAGTGGGATCTTCCGTTATACCTCGTGCTTAGATAAGTGGGATCTTCCTTTGTATTTATAAGAGATCTCCTGAGTCTGCGGTGCCCTGTGATGACATGGAACTTTCCGCTGCCAGCACCACGTTATTTGGAGGGTTCTGACATTCCGAATTTTATTCTGGCCTAGCTACATTCTTAAGCGGTGTTCCATTCATCCTTGCCTTGTTTCAAATCCCTGACGTGCAAGTATGTTTGGACTTTCATTGCCTAGAGGACAGCTATATCTCGAGAAACAAACTATGGTTGCGATTTCTTTTTTCGAGGGCATTCGCGCATTAATGAACTTGCATTGAGCTATTAGTGCATATTATCACAGCTATTCATATTTGTATCCTCGTTTTATGCTAACAGTAAGGTACTATTATAAATACACCTCCATTTTTAAGATCATTTTGTTAACTGTAAAAACTCCATAGTCTTCTTAGTGTACCGCTGCTCTCGAAGGACTTATATTTGTTATTATGAAACCAACCATGAAATCAACTATAGACGAGAGTTTCCGGAAAATACCTTGATATCTTCTCACCATTACTTCTTTGGCCTTGGTGGGATTCATTGACTTTCAGGCCAGAGGTACTTAGATCTCAAGTCCTTGGGCTCTCTGAGCGTATTTGCCATAGATCGTCAGACAAAAGCTGTATGATGAGTTAATTTATGGGTTTTTGTAATTTAGTTTTGCTTCAATCTTTCAGCGTTTAAAGTTTCATGAATAGATGCTTCATATAGGGGTACACTTAACTATCTGGAAGACCGTTTATTAGGGGAAGCTTTAGGTTAAATTCTGATAACTTTTTACTATTCTCATTGAATCTTTCTCGATGCGATACTGCTCACTATATTTATTTTTCGATACTTCTTATTCATCACTTTCTTTTTTCTACCGAGAACCTTGAAAAAGCGAAGTGCATCGTCATTGCATTCAATATATTCAAATTGGGGTAGCCTGACACCAAAGGGATGCTTTCAACGACACCATAACTTTGGATCCTTGCACATTGAGCTTAGAATTATGTCGATCGACATTCTAACTAAAAGTGTGGAATGTTCCTTATTTTGCCAGATGGGATTTTAAGTGCATCATTCTGGTGTGGCCGTGCATCCATTTTAAAGTAAATGTAACAAAAATTTAAAGAAAAATCAGCAGAGCTGTTGGTGAGCGTAAAAAACTAAACCTTTACATTATCCTTGGGAAAACTATTTTTTAACTAGTTTCCACATAAAACTTGTACTAATTCCAATGTAAAAACTACTTTTATTTCAGATAGAAACGTATATATCCTCTTAAGATGATGGCTGTTTAAATGTCTACATATATTTTTACAGATGAGAAACGGTTTCGCCCATCGACGTTTAGATAAACTCACTAAAGCCAATCGCAGATTAAATATAAATATTTTACAATTTAATTAATATCATATGTCCGCAATGGCAGTTGTTTCTTGTGTATTTCCAAATGTGCCAACTAGTAAATATTTCAAGACCATACACTTTAATTGTGTCTACGCCATTGACTTCAAGCAACCGCTTGAGCTAAATCACGAAATACTGAAAATTTGATAACCCCGATTTGCGGCCATGTTTTATTCGATTCACTATTTACCATATTGAAATTAACCAGAATCAGACGACAGGCGTCAATTTGCAATGAAATTCAGGCTGGGTCCTTGATCCGATTTACTCGTCGCTTCTCCTTATTCGTGTTCGATTGTTGGAGCCACGTTGCCGATATTCGAATTTAATTATTTGGCAAATTGACGTTAACCTCCTGCTCTCCAGATGCTTTTACGAGGTTTTTCCTTTTTACTATGTGATCTCGATGACAGATCGTTGGATTTGATTATTATTGTATTTCGTTTTAATTACTTATACAAAGTGTCAGTTTGATACTTCCCGGTCTAAATAGCTTTGGCGCAGAAAAATATACTTGGTCTCAAACCAGAATCCAAATGTTGGTATTAATAAACATTTGCTCTGACCCTATTGCTTTCTACCACCAGAATAAGACAAGTTTTTTCGTCTGTATTCATTATGATATATTTCATACCAGGTACCTTTATAATCAGAAGTCCAATTAAAAGCTTCTTATAAGATATTTGGCAGTAAAAATCAAAAAATAATAATTATTGGCAGTTTCTCCAGGATTACTCCTGCCAGTTTGAGACCCTTTTGATGAAGTGATGCCGACTCACATGGCGTGACGTGCAGCTTCCAGGTAGCAGTAGAGCTGTAGTTGGGGCTAGCCAAGTAGCTGTATGAGTTATAGAATAGCCACCAACCACTTCCAGTGGATTCCACTTCCATGTGACCATATGGGAATAACATACAAGTAGGCCATATAATTGTTTACTTTACCTATATATCTTTCAAAACTATGGTTAAATGTTATATTATCTTTTATCGTTGTCTAATACCGTTTTCTTATCGTTATCTGATTAACTAACAGCGACTATCTTCATTAGCGTATACGATATTATCTTGACCAGCAAATGTCTTCCTAATACAAGCGTGATAACCTCCTTTACTTTTTACATTACGTACATTTACCTGAATGCTACGTCCTTACTGTAGGTCATATAAATAATTATCTTATTCTTATTGAACTTACCGCTAAATGGTTTTTAATCGTTAGTTATCTTTTATCGTACCTATTACTGATACTTAACGTTATTTGAATAATTAATACCGACTTTCCTTATTACTGTATATGACCTCAACTTGGTTGGCAAATGTCTTCCTAACACAATAGTGATTATCTCATTGACTTTTTGTATTACGTTTGCTATACATATATTGTAATTTGATGTAAGCCTTATATCAGTAGATAGTCTTACCTAACTACCACTTTAGGTTTTCGACCTTATGCAGATTACCGAATTGAGCTCACTTCGATTTCTCCTGTAGATCTTCATTGATTATAATTATATTCTCCTTACAGGTTAACTTATTTGATTTGA